>CAKOAT010964042.1:190669-214342 GCA_932364175.1 Eruca vesicaria subsp. sativa | reverse complement strand
TTTAGAATTATAATTAAAAATTTAAAGATTCAGGTCCTACCAGTTTTATATACTTTTAAAAAAATATTGAACTTTTGTTTTTAGAATTCGTCTCTTATTAGTCTATTCCAATTGTGCATGCTAGAAGACGGCATGCTTCTTTAACTATCATATGTCATCTTGTCAATAGCCAGCTCAACATTTTTATGAAACTAAGACAAAACAGTGTTCTAAACTTTTTTTACAGTGTTCTAAACTGCTTTGTGTTAGTAGTTTCTACTTCAATTACAGGCGATCTACCCATGCAGAAAAACACCACATTCAAACGACGTAGTAGTTTATTTTTATTTTGGTAAAAACGTTATACTTCAATTTAATTTTTGGTAAAAACGAAATACTTCTCTTTAATTTTTTTTTTTTGGTAAAAATACTTCTCTTTAATTTTTGGTAAACACGTAGTACTTCACTTATCGCGCTACTTGTAGCAAACAGCCAAGAGCCTATTCATTATATTTAGCACTAGTATCAACACTTTCTTCCTTCCTAGAAGAATCCGCCATGGAAGCCAAGGGAGCAAGTCAGTATAGCTCTATCATAGTTCCATCTGTTCAAGAGATGGTGAAGGAGAAGCCGACAATGACGGTTCCTCCTAGGTATGTACGGTCTGATTTAGACAAAGGTGAGATCAATGGTGATTTAAGAGCCGAGATCCCAATCATCGACATGAATCTCTTGTGTTCTATAACCTCCATGGATACTGAGATTCACAAGCTCGACTTGGCATGCATGCAAAGAATGGGGATTTTTTCAGGCAAGTCTTGATATTTCTGTTTATCGAAATTACCCCTTAATAATTTTTGTTTACATGATAAACCCTCTTTGTTTGTTATAGCATTAATTAAAGCCCATATATAGATATAAAAATATAAATTTGTATGAGATTTTAGTTTTTAGAATCGATAACCGCAGAATATGCGAACAACAAATTAACAAGAAAAGATGCTCATGAGTTTCTTATATTTTCTATAATGGACCACTATAATTTGTTTATCTAGTTTTTAATGAATTTATCTCTATTTATTTATTTGTGTTTATAAATATATTTCATTTATTTGTAGTTGAATATATATATATATATATATATTTTTTTTTTCGTCAATCGTCCATCTAAATTAGATTAAGTAGTGGTCAGACGAACCGAATCTTCAAAGAACACTTTCGTCTGTCTGAGTCTGATCTATATAGAAAAATATATAGTTTTTGATTATTGCTTTCCTTTGCTAGTGTATGTGCTTGATTGAAAATATATAAAATCACATAAGTATAGTGGGAAAATTACATAGGACCACATGATTTTATTTTATTTTTTGTGCACGAGGACCACAAGATTTAAAGTCATTTCATGTGGACCTTATTTTGTGTGTTGTATATGAAACTGTTATCAAAATATTTTTGCCAAATACAAATAGTATGACTAGCATGCATAATATTTCTATTTTTATGGATTGTGTTATTACTGATGTAGAAATCAATCTATATATATATAATATATGGAATCAAATTAGACTTACAGAAAAGTAATGTTGTTTCATATCTATAAAATAGTTATTTTATTTGCTTTATTTAAAAATATTAACTAATTGAAGAAAGGTTAATATAATTTTGTCTAGTTATATTTTATTTTATATGGTTTTTTGTTATACAATCATTTAACCCTATAAATATATTCATTGTTGCATGTTATGATCATCTCTAGCTTGTAAACCATGGAATGGAACCATGCTTCTTGGACAAATTCAAGTCAGAGATTCAAGATTTCTCCAACCTTCCCATGGAAGAGAAGAAGAAGCTCTGGCAACAACCTAGTGAGGTCGAAGGGTTTGGACAAACTTTTGTGGTTTCAGATGAGCAGAAACTCGATTGGTCAGACATGTTCCTCCTTGTAATGCAACCTGTCCACTTACGCAAGTCTCACTTGTTCCCCAAGTTACCTCTTCCCTTTAGGTTTTTGCTTCAAATAGTAAACCCTTTCTTACCAAGTAATCCACAAGTCTTAAAACATGTTTATTGTTTGTTCAGAGATACACTAGACATGTATTCTTCTCAAGTGAAAAGCATAGCCAAGATTTTATTAGCGAAAATGGCGAGCGCCTTGATGATCAAACCGGAGGAAATGGGAAAGTTGTTTGATGATGAGTTAAGACAAACAATGAGGATGAATTACTACCCTCCTTGTCCTGAGCCAGACCAGGTTATTGGTTTAACTCCACACTCCGATTCTTCAGCACTCACCATATTGTTGCAGGTTAATGATGTTGAAGGTCTCCAAATCAAGAAAAATGGCAAGTGGGTTCCTGTCAAACCGCTCCCAAATGCTTTCGTTGTTAACATTGGAGATGTCTTAGAGGTAAGTTATACATGCACTAACATATTTGGTCCTTGACATAACCAAGTAAAACATATATACGTTGGCCCTCCAAAATATTTTGAGTTAATATATAAGAACATCGACCCCCAATTTGTTTAAAATATTTCTATACTAAAATGCTTAATAAATTGTTTAAAGCCCCTAAAATCATGGGATCGGTTGTGATTGTAGAAATGGTTTTATTTATAGTATTGGTAATCAAATGTAGATCATAACGAACGGGGCATACCGAAGTATAGAGCATCGTGGAGTTGTGAACTCAGAGAAAGAGAGGCTTTCTGTGGCAGCATTTCACAATCTGGGACTAGGTAAACAAGTTGGTCCTCTGAGAAGTCTTGTGGAAAGGTCAAAGGCTGCATTTTTCAAAAGTGTGACCATCGAGGAGTATATCAAAGGCTTCTTCTCACGTAAGCTTGATGGAAAATCTTACCTCGATGTTATGAGAATCTAAAGGAAACAATGCATGATACTATTGCCCTTAGTGTTTCCAATAAACTCTGTTTTATATTCAAGAATTTAAACGTATGTTAGGTTAATCCTTTTTTCTTAAGGTAGTCTCGTAAAAACCATATTACATGTACTCCTTATGTTTCAAAAAGTTGAATTTTTTAATTTTTTACACGTATTAAAAAAAAACATAAAATTTTGATTACTAATGCATCATTTTTTATAGATAATAATTCCCTATATTTTCTAACCAATAGAATTTTAAGAAACACAATTATTTTTTTTGAAATCTACAATTAATCATTAAGTCATACACTGAAAATTAAAAATGGATCATTTTGAAATAAATATTTTTTCTAGAATGTTACTCTTTTTGAAACGGAGGGAGTATATATTTTGTTCAGCTAATTGTCTTGATCTCTATCTTCTTGGTAGTTGAATGGTAATGGAACAGATTTGAACGCCCTGAACTTCCCAACATTGTTTAAATGCTCATTCTCCAGCCTAATCAACAAAACATATCAAAGATGCTTAACTATGTATAGATCTTTGGACACAAACATTACTCAACTCTCTGAACCTTACCTGAAGAAGTTCCATATACCTCTGCGTATGATCTCAAGGCAAGCCAGAAGCGCCACAAGAGTTTCTCTATGTAAGAAAGAGAATTTCAAATCCAAAACTGTTTGCAACCACACTAACCTCAACAAAACATTCAACACCTGTCAAGAAGATGAAGCAACATTAGGAAAAAAAAAAAAGTTGCTGAGGATATTGCTGATTTTGAGTGCTCACCATTGCAGTGTAGTACACGGATTTGTGAGGAACAAGAAGCTTGTCTCTCAAGAAACCGTTCTTACATCCTCTTTGAAGCAACCCCCAGTCAATAACAATGTCCCAGTAAGTTGCGTAAAGCGTTGCAACTCCTGAGAAAACCCAAGCTGTGATGTTCCAGGTGGTTCCTCTGTTAAGAGTATATGCTGTTCTGAGACAAGCAGCAACGATGGTCAAGAGATACTTGATGGCATTGTATCCATGACTCAGATCTTTTTCCTCAATTATTCTTCTGATGCACTGAAGAAACCGTAACCAGTAAGGTATAACAGCTACAATGAAGTAGAATGTTGTGAAAACATTGTTTGATCTGCATGTGTTTCGTTGTCTTTGTCTGAAATCTCCAAATCCATAGTAGCATATGTAGAACTCTAGACTCCTCAGTGCTTGAACCTGGCTTGTTAGTTGATCTGCTAAGAAAAAGTCTGGAAGATTCACCTGCAAAAAAATGCAAAAACATTCATGTTAACATGTTGTTAATGATTTTGTCGCAGAGGTCATTGTTGGTACCGTGTAAAACGGTGCAGCGATGCAGCGGAACAGAACCGTGAGGAAGAAGAATCGGCTTGACCGATAGAGAATGTTTAAGGGGCAAAGAGTAATGGCAATCACTAGCTGAAACGTGAAGAGGAAGCAATCAAAAAACACAAAGGCATTGAGTTGTGAATAGTAATGAGAGAGGCAGAGTGAAGGAGCTTACAGCGAGGAGGAAGAGAGGAATAAGTTCAGTGACTATTCTGTAATCTTTTGTTTGAGAATCCATTTCCATATCAAGGTTCAACAAGACAGCACACAAAGAAAGTGTACCAAGACCAAAGCTTAGAAGTAGAACATGTCTATAACCAAGTTCAGTGCCTTGTTTGAATCCAAATATGAAAGAGTAATTCACACGGTATCTCCTCCAGAAGTAGATATTAGCAGCGTACATAACAACATGCAAGACTACAAACCCAAAGAACCTGCAAATGAAATGTACATATAAATATTTAGAGAGTTTGGTTTGTATGTATAAGTTGCATACCTGTAAAGAGGGAACATTGTTTCCATGTATGTTCTTTGTCCTGGTGTTCCCATGATATTCCGGGCATGGATGATCAGAGCAAGAGCTGTTATGAGAGAAATAACACAGCCAAAGAAGAAGCCTGAAAAAAAAAAACAGAACATTATGATGAACTACTCCTAAAACACACAGCTCAAAGATTGGATATGTGTAACAGTTTTGTTATATACCGGTGGAAAATGTGATTCCATGACATTCTTTGTTCTCTTTTGGTCTTAAGAGGTTCATCCCTAGTCTCCGGTTTGAATTGCAGAAATGTTGAATGAAAGTTGATTCAACTCTTACCATCAGCTTGTGAATCTGAAGATGTTTAAAGCTTTAAGTTAAGGTTTCTTTTAGTAGATAACCAAGTGTGTTTTTAAAACAGCTGCTTACTTCATCAGAGCTAGTTAGGTAAGAGCTATCCACCATTTCCATGTACTGCTTTGCAGCATTTCTTGCAGTTATCTAAGATAGTAGTGCATATCAACCGTTATATATATATATATACTAAAGTTGTAAATGTCATACGGTAGATGTTACGTAGAAAGTACCTTATCATACTTCTTCATGATCTTGGAAACCGCTGACGTGTTCAAGAAGCTATAGTTCTTAACATGTCCAAGTTTCTGATAAAACTCAATGAACGCTCTCTGAAGTCTCTCCTCAACTTTCTTGAGATTCTCTCTTGTGAACTTGAGCTCTTCCTCTTGCTTATTAACCTTGAGGATGGTTTTAATAGTGGAGAGTGGAGTTTCCAGTGTTCTGTTCATCCTGATACCCTCAAGAATACTCTCACTGGCTGCTTCCTCGTTCTTCATTAGATCACCTAATGTCACTTCTGAATATACAAAAGCATAAAGATTCAATACTCACATGCCAAATTAGACCTAAAAGCAATCAGAGAAACTTACTATGTTTAGACAAGGTGTTGATGTCTACTGAGACAGAATCAGAGGGAGACTGTTTCTTCTCCTTAACTCTGTGTCTGAACACAACCAAAGCATCCATCTGTTTACTCAGAGCCAAAGACTCGTTCCTGGCTTTCTCCACTTTCAACCTGTAGAAGCTATTCACCTTGTTGAACTCTCGATCTAGGGTTCTAAAGAAGGCAGCCTCAGAGTCTCCACCTGGCTCTCCTGCCTTCAAAAACGCCGTCTCGTAAGTCACATCGTGCTCGTAGTCGGCATGAGTGACAGTGTTGAAAATAATGACGTGATTCTCAGAGACAGAGGCGTTGCGGGTGTAGCGTCTAGTTAGGTTGCGTGCGAAGGAAGGTTTTGTCTGATTGTTGGAAACTGAAAATTTCCGGTTTGCTTGGATGTCTTGAAGGATGGTTTTGAGGTAAGGGTAATCTATGTAAGCTTCTTGCCACTCTGAGATCATCTTAGACGCAAACTCTCTCCCGAATCTCATTTTCTCGTCTCTTTTTTGTTTTGTTTTGTTTAGTTAAGTTTGTGAATCTATCAATCTATCTAGAGTTCGAAAGTCAGAAACTCAATTAAGAATCTTGCTCTCTATATGCCTTTAAAACAAGACTTCCCATGTTCTGACTTTTGGGTTTGAGTTATGTTTAATGCTATTTATTTGTTTGTTAAAATGCACCAGTTGAGAGGTACCACAAACACTAATAGTCCACAATTAAACCAATCAGAAAAATAATTGGTATCTTCTTAACCACAATATTTTTCTGCATTGATTGGCTACATACTTTTTTGATAAGACATGTACATGACCTATGTAAGATAAGATAAACTCAAAACTAAAACAATAACAAAAATGTTGGTCTAAGAAAGAAGACTTCCCATGTTCTGGCTTTTGGGTTAGCAGGTGAGAACATGTTTATTGGGAGGGTGCTTAAGGGGGTGCTTAGAGAAGTGGAGTGCTTAGTTTTGAAGGGAGAAAGTGTTGAAAATGTTTAATTAAGCACTTTCAACACTCTCTCCTTTCAAAACTAAGCATTTTACTCCCTTAAACACCATCTCTAAGCACCCCCAATAAACATGCTCTTACATATTTTTTATTCAATTCAATTTAAGTAGTATAGTAAACGAATGTTCTAGATAATCAAAAATTTCCAACACTTGAAAAATGAATTTCATATTACAATCAGTTACACAAAATGATAGAGAAGATAATTATCAAATTTGAAAATATGGCATATTATTAGATTTTTAAGAAATAGTATAGAAATATGTCTCAAACAATGTGATAATCCTACATAAATAGCTACACAAAAAATACATACTATACTATTCTTTTCCTCGAATATAGTATAAACGGTGAATTCATCTTTTTCAAGTCTTTTTTCAAACATGTTAGTACACCTTCATTTCATTCACCGCTTCTATTTTCACCACCATATTGAGATCATCTTCATCTCTTCTCATTTTTTTCCGACACCGCAACGCTTTTGCCGGTCCGCCATCATTATTCTTCACTATTAGATCATTAAAACAAAAACACAAACGAAAATAGAGTATGAAATCAAAATCAAAAATAAAGTATTAAAACAAAACCAGAAACAAAAATAGAGTAACAAAACCAGAAACAAAAATATATACATAAAAAATTGTTAGAAAAAAAACATGAATGTGATTGACAATTATGTAACTAAAATATAGAAAAAGTCAATTGAATTTCTGCAAGAGTTTTTTTCATAGAACCAAAAAAAAGGAACGTCTTGCTAGATACTTTAATTGACAAGGTCATAAGAGCTCTAATTTATACTTGTTTGGTTGTAACATACTGTGTTCAAGAGAGTTATTCATTTGACATCACCATAATATAGATGAAACATTTAAAAAACTAGGTGTTGTGCCCGCATATGCGGGCATAATTTTCTTACGAATATTTATTATTTTTTGTTCTATTAATTCTAAAATAATATTATAAGTTATTTTCTATAGTTTTAAAAAACCTAAATCAAACATTAAAATATTTTTCTATGATTTTTCATCAAAATCTATATGCTTATTATACTGTTGAAAAAAATCCACATAATAAAATAGTTTTGAAAATATATTTATATTTTCTCTTAATATTTAATTTTAAATTGTTTAATAACTTACATTTTTATTTTTCACAATAAAAAATATTATTTTCAGATAACTATATAATATTCTATAAGATATCTTATGTTTAAATATGCATGAATGTAGATAATTATCCTATTAATTTATGATAAATTAACTAATATAATAACATATAAATTTATATCACGAACATAAAATTTGGCTTTAGCTAATTTATATATAAATATATAAATTTCATTAAAGGTATCATTAACTTGAACCGTTCCAATTTTTAATACCTAATATTTAATTATATAATTAAAAATATCTTTTACTGTACTTATCTAGTTTTATTTTTAAAATTTCGTTTTTAATTATAAAATTAATTATATATAAAAAATTTCATTAAGGGTAAAATAGATATTAACCGCTCTAACTTTTAACGTGAGAGCTCTGTTGCGAAAAATCACTTCGCAAATAATAGTATAGATATAAATTAGAAATTTTTGAAACACCATAAATTTGTAATTTAGAATCTTTTAATAGATTTATATATTACCTTTTTAAAAATAAAATTTTTATAGTATTTTGTACTGTTTTATAATAAGTATAATATATTATTTAAAATAATAAATAGTAGTTTGAAAGAATTTCGTGATAAATAAAGAATTTTTAGCCTGTTCTAAAAAAAGATAAAGATAAACAAATAAAGGATTTTGTGTCAATATATACGAAGAACAATATATACAAAGAATATAGCTGGGTCAATAGTATGTGTATTTGTGTTTGTCAACAATTTATTACAAATGACAAATTAACTATTACCATTATTAAAAACAAGAATGCATAGTTATATTTTATAAAATATTAAGGTATACAGGTACCTATAATTCGGAAACCATAGTTTAATTTGTTTGAACAAACTTAAGACAAAATTATAAATAATTCGTACGTACTGTACAAATTGCGGCTCTTATTCGCAACCGTCCGATTAGAAGTCATTATTTTCTGCCATCATGAAGAACTTTGCATAATCTTTATTCTGACAATGGTCGACTCGGTGTGGGACCTTAATTTGCTCATACATAAAAAACGTGCGTCTAATTTCTAATTTTATAAGACAGAACTGGTGCATCAGATACTTCCACATCACACTCCCAATCGACCAGCCTTTGGTACTTCTTTTAAAATGTTGAAATGGTTTTTTAATAATTTACATCAACAGTAAAACACACTAGAGCTTTTTTTTTTTTTTTGTCACTCTTAATTTATTAAATAAAGTTTGTTACAACATAAAGCCCAAAGTGATTTGGCAACATGGCCCAAATAACCAAGGCAATCAAACAAACACAAACGGCCCAACAGCGGCCCAACTCTAACCCTAACCCATTAAACAGAAGGTGCCCTAGCGAACGCCACCTTCTTCCTCCGACTTCAGACCAGCACTAGCACCGTAGACGGCACAGTCAGATCCGGAACAAAAGCTAACCAAACTTCAGTAAAGCTCAAACAATGAGCACTCATACCCCCCACACAGATCTACTAAATCACCATAGAAATTAAACGCCTACAATCGATCCTCCATCTCCGACTTACAAGCGGCACCAGATATTAGATCGAGAGGCAGAGTAGAAGATGAAGACCAAATTCGTAGATCGACAAGAACGGGATAAACCCGAGGAAACCAAACCGACGCTAGTGATGCTGAAGAAGTCACCACCGCCCGGTATCAAAGCCGATAGCGGTGCTGAAGAAGCCACCGCCTCCCGGTATCCTAAGCCGACGATAATGGTGCTGAAGAAGTCACCACCTCCCGGAAACATAAGCCGGACAACCACCACCACGAATTAGGTGTGTCTCCGAAACCAACAACCGACAGTATTAGAACTCTTAACAAAGGTAACTAAAACAAACATACAAGCAAAGCGAGAAAAAAAAAACACACTAGAGCAAAGCGAGACTTATCTTAGGAAAGATGATATATCTGACTAAATAACGATTATAAGCCAGAATTTTAATAGGTGTAAAAGTGATAGCAATAAAATGTGAAAATTGAGAGGTAATATGCAAAGATCCAAACTATCCAACCAACAACCATTCTCGCTAGCCCGTGTGCTAGCATGACTAGGTCTAGTGGCGGAACCACCCAGATTTTTCAACAGGATCAAATTGATTTCAACCATAGTTATAGGGGTCATATAAATTTATTTTGTAACATTTCACCCATTCTTTTATTTTAAATACAAGTCAAAATTTTTGTTTATAGAAATTCATATAATGAGGTCAAATGATCACCTTTGTTATAGTGGCAGCCTTCCACTAACTAGGCACCACCAATGCTAACTCGACCATCGACCAGACCGCCAACCAAAACGGTGTGGTTTGGTACAAACTAGCTTGGTAAGTAGGGTCCATTTGAATACTTGTAGAGAGAGCCTATCTATGAGCTGTATCTTTTCTTAGGGATTAGTGGGATTAGTTTGGAATTCTCCATGGATCTAGGATACTTCCAAATTAATAAAAGAAAAAAAACTATATATCGTACTAAACAAACAGTCAAAAAAAATTTTAAGCAAGATTTCGGCAAAAACGCGAATGCTAGCGCACCAAAAGTGAGAAAAACACTATTTAAATAGCTTTTCTCACTTTGATCAAAAAGAAAAAAAAAACAGCTTTCCTCACCATACTTCGATTCTCGTACATAACATATTGATTTGATTCACAATTCAGGCTCGTCATTCTCGTACCACCATGCATAATTGGATACTGCTAACTATATCATCTAAATTAAAATTGTGTGAACCGGCATACACATCAAATAAACGAAGTAACCTAAATTCATTCTACCTACCATCTTCAAAGACCTGAAACACACCCGCTGACTATTCCGATAATTTTTCTTGAATAAATGAAAGCGCATGTTGTGAAAAATATATAATAAACGTACTTTGCATACCATGCACTGATGCACACACATCCGCAAGAAATAAATGTTGGTCAAACATCCAAAACAAGTAAAGCTAAAGTCCACATAAATATAGTGGACTGGAGTATATATATATATATATATATATATATATATATATATAAAGTGGCAGAAAATTCGTGACAGAGAAGGAGGATTTTGCTTTACGCCTGAAATGATAACTTTCATTAGGGGTGGGCACGGATCGGATATCCGGGTTTTTCAAAGTATTTATGATTTGATTCGAATGTTACAGATATTTAATTTTGGTAATTGATTTGCTTCGAAAAATACGGATATCCGAAAAAACAGATATCCAGAAAATAAATAGATATTTACGGATATTTACGAATATTTACGGATATCTCATCCATTTTGATTAATACAATAATCTTAAAATTTGATACAAATTTACTTTGCCAAAAAAATTTTTTGCATGAGATATAAAATAAAAATTAAAAAACTATTGAATTTACATATTTTGTAATTCTTTAAGTTTAAGTTACAATTATAATAACACAAAATTTAAAAAAAAAATTATAATTGTCATAAACTTTTTCTCTCTTTTTATGTAATAATTTTTATATAAGTAATAATATAAATAGAATTGTTCAAAATTATGTGCTAGAATAATAATTATATAATTTTATACATTTAAAATTTTAAATATAATCAAAAGATACATATATTTATATATATTTCCGGATCGGATCGGATATCCGCTTCCTAAAATTTTAATATTTGTGATTTGCTTCGATTTTAACGGACATTGAATTTTAGTATTTGCTTTGATTCGCAAGTTTACGGATATTCGAAATTTTCAGATTGAATCGAAACGAATAACAAATTGAATCAAATTTAATGAATAAAATGCTCAGTCCTAACCTTCACAAAAATGCTTCTTTTAAAAAAATAAGAAACAAAAAATGGGAACGTCGGAAGGATATCACCGTATTTTTTATCCAGAACATATTATATTGTATAGTATCTTCTTAAGAGGAATAAATATACACAATATCTATGATACGCAATGGATATGGGGGTTTAAATAATAAGTAATATGATTAACAAGAGTAGTTGCAGTGTGAGCAGGTGCACATCAAAAGCTGGCAGTCCACAGGCGACCATAACAAGACAAATGGCTGAGATGTGATCACTTATCTTTCATGTATCCGAGTCTTAGGACACGATTAGGCTTCCACGTCCACATATGTCAATGTATCCTTAGTTGTGTGCGATCATAAATTCATAAAGACAAATGTGGATAGGGACACATTTTCACTTCTGTTTCTATGCAATTTTGTCGGTTTGACATTTTTATGTTCAATGCCTCTTTTTGTTTAACGCTGATATTTGATGGCCGGAAGGATGAATTTGCCTAAACTTCTTTTTTTCCCTTGAGGGTATATGCTTTGACCAAAATTGTTAACATACATAAATTAGACCTAGTTCAAAGTTTTGCTAAACAGATAAAAGTATCATCGTTTTTATATGCGATTAACATCTAAAACTCATTTATCTTTTATCTCAGTTTTTCAATAGTGCCTTTTAGTTTGTGTACAGTTTCAATATAATACTGTATTAGTTTAAGATATGCGTCTTGTGTAAGCTTTGTATATAAAAACTATTTTTACGTATTATTATTATTATTTATTTTTACGTTTTTACATATTATAAAACTAAAAAAATAATAAATATATAGTAATTAATTGAAAATAGTTAATTATAATATATATAATTAAATTGACATAAACACATCAAAACAATAACTCTTGTTTATTTATAATCATTTTCTGGTAAATAAATCTGAAAATCACTTTATATATTTTGTATGGTTATATTTAAATGATATATATATATAGATATACTAATATATAAATCTATTAAATGAGATTTATTAATCATATAGTTTGATGATTATTTGTATTTGTTTATAACAAAAATTGTAAACCCGTGATAACAAAATCTTCAGTGTGAACTTTTAATAATTTTAACAATTTATAATCCTTCTAGAAAATTCACTGCAAATTTTGAAAATAAAATATTTGTGTATTTTTTATATGGTATATACTTTAATATATATATATATATAATGGTTAACATGATTCTTTATTTTATGCTAATAGTATAAAACAAAACATAAATTATGGAGGATATCTAAAATGTTATCAAAATTTCATTATTAAAACCATTAATTGACATATATATATTTTCATCATATTAAATAATCTCATAGTTTTTATAAAGGTAATAAATAAAATTATGAATTGTATATTGTTAATTAGTTTTATGATTAGTTTGATGAGAATTTTCTTTAACACCAAACAGTTATATTAAAATTAAAAGTCCAATGGATTAAATCGATTAAAACTAGAAGAAAATTTGACGGTAAACTAATAGACGAAAATAATTAAAACAAGATTAAAGATGGATATGGCTAAGGAGAGAAGATACCCAAAGAGAAGCTTTACTTTCTAAAGCTCGCGTTCGAAGGAACGCACATACATTGATGAGAACTATAGTATATATTTATTGGACCAACATATTTCTATAGATATTTGCGAAATATGTTTAGTGATGACATGTATCATAGCTAAAATATTGTAATGTTTCTCTTTTAGTATATAAGAGATATTGTAAACATAATTTTGATAAACTATTTGTTAAAGTGATTTAGTAAAAAAACTTAGGCTAAAAAACTGTAGCTTAGTAGTTTGTGTTAGTATACCAATTGTTTCACTATAAATCCAAATTACATACTGTTTTCTTCTTACATATTATTATGCATATTACATTTTATGTTACAAAATGTTGACAAAATAAGTTCTTAGTATGAACGAGCCATGTCTACACACCATGCCTAGTTTTCAAAGTGGTAGAAAATGTTTTTTTTTTTCTGAGAAGGTCCAAGGACACAAGCCGAGGCTAAGCCCCAAAAGAAAAAAAAAGGTTTTAACCAAATTTGATAGGAAAAATATTTAGGTTAAAAATGTAATTCCTGAAAGCTGCATTATTTGGTTCTCTTAAATTCTTTATTGTTTCTATATTAAGAGAATGGTCCTAAGAGAACCATTTGTTTCTTTAAGGCACCAATATAAAAAAGCTAACGAGTAAACAATAGAAGAATTGACATAATCACAAAATCCTAGGGAGATCTGGCATTATTGAAGCTCAAAGTGTCAAACTATGGATCCTTATAAGAATCCTAATCCTAAAGGGTACCAGCGACAGAGACCATTTGGTTCAGCCGGCGAAGGTGGTAGCAGCGGCGGCTCCGATATGCCCCATGAAATAGATGACAATAAGAAGAAGAAGAAGCTTCTCCACCGCGACATCGAACGCCAGAGAAGACAAGAAATGGCTACACTCTATGCTTCGCTTCGTAGTCACCTACCTCTCCCATACATTAAGGTTCATATTCTTACTAACTTTTTCAGACAAGAAACAAGATTTGGTGGGATTTGTCTTCTAGCTAGGGTTATGAACATGTACTTTTTTTTTTCTTAATTTCTTTTGGAATTTTTAGGGGAAGAGAGCTGTTGCGGATCATGTAAATGGAGCGGTGGATTTCATTAAGGACACTGAAACACGGATTAAAGAACTCAGTGCAAAAAGAGACGAGCTAAGAAGAGAAACATGTCAGAGATCGGATCCTGACCTAGCAAGAACTGAATCCGATCCGGCGAGTTTGATTGTGCAACCATGCGTGAACGGTTTCGAAGTGGCAGTGAGCAGCAACTCGTCAGGTCCTGATGCTTTGCCACTCTCACGAGTGCTTGAGGCACTTCAGGAGTTAGGGCTTGAAGTCATCAACTCTGTCACCGCACGAGTAAATGAAAGGCTCATACACACTATTCAAGTCGAGGTATGGTTACAATATGCCATGTCAATTGCACTTAAATTAGTCTAGGGCTTTCACTATATATATACATATATAACTATATTCAATACAGGTTAATACTTTCGGATGCTTGGACTTAGCTTGGTTGCAGCAGAAGCTAGTTGAGGAGTTGATCCTTTCGCCGGGGTACTAATTAATAACTAAGAAACATAACATTCTTAGTTTAAAAAACTTCTTCATCGTATGATCTCTTTTCCAAGTACTGTTGAACTTTACCAAATATAATTTCAAATTTATTTCTCTTTTTAGATTTGGTATTAATATAAGCAAAAGTGTTTTGTAGATACTATATTTTCGGTGTTCCAATCGGTATCTTGCTCGTGAACTTTATATATATATATGTGTGTGTATATATATATGTGTGTGTATTTAACTATTATGAAATATATATATATATATATGACCAATAGATATAAGATTTTGACATGCTTTCTAACTAGTGTACCAATGAAACACAAATATGCTATATACGTTCGATATGGCATATATTTTCATGCATTTACAACCTAAGTATAGTTTATATTCTAACTAATTTCATGGTATGCTAAAATGCAGAAATATCTAAAGCTATCTTGAAACTTCATCTTGGGAGCGGACCTTGAAATTCATTATTGGATGTAGGCGTAGCTTCGGTTAAACAAGTTAAAGTGTGTGCTGTTATTATGTTTCAAAAGGACTTTAGGGGTAGCTAGGTCATAAAGTTCACCATCATTCACTGCCCTCACCGTAAAGACCAAGGGTTTGATGTTCGCAACATTGCATTTTACTCACCATTTAAGGGTTTTCTGTGTTTGCTTTACATTTTGCTTCTATTTATGACCTCCAAATTTCAGTTATCATGTTTCCCTTTCATTATAATATTTTGTATCATTCCATTGTTATATGATCATCCATTGTTATGTTTCAATGCGGGGTTTTAGTACGAGTATAAGGGTTCTATATAATATATGTCCCATCATTGTCTTACTGGAAGGAAAATTTGGTAAGGGCAGATTGGTGTAACAAATGTGATAGCATAATATATACCGCCTAGTTTTAACCAGAAAGGTATGAAGAGACCAACATGTAGGCTACCCTTTGCGTTCATGCTTTAATTGTATCGAGATTCAAAGCTTCATGATGAAAATATTATATATTCTATATGAAGCAAGGGTAGGTGGGAACCAAATTTTGGTCTCTATTGATCAAAATCTGCAAGATTGTTCACGACCTAACTACAGATGTCTGTTCGCTATTAATATTCGCTATCTTCCATATTTTATGTGATGTTTAATACATATATAGGACTGAAAATTGAGAAGGATAACCCCTTATTTCTGCGACATAGTGAGCTAGCTATCAAATAAGAGAAACCATATAAGATATATGAATTAGAAATATAATTCATGATTTAAAAAAACAAACGTTTGAGCAATCCGAACGTGTTAAATAAAGGATCCAAATGACTATCAGATAGTAATACTCGTTTGAGTGTACGTAAGGTGACACTCTTATATATGCATACACACAATCATACAAATTAAATGACATCGACATTACGAAATTTTAGATGACTATATACGTGTGTGTCAGTATACGTGTAAAATCCATGTGCCACAAGGCCTCACACTATCAAAGGATCGGACCATGTAACTGTGTAAATGAGATAACAAATTGATATCTTAATCAAATGACCTCTCATCAAACATTGGTCATATATATAAGTTCATAAAAACATATAAAGGAGGCCAAAATTTTTGCAAGACATTGACATGCAAGCAAAAATGGATGAAACCACTGTAATAGCTCACGACACAAATACTAGGTTTTTTTTTTGTTTGCTAAACAAATACTAGGTTTGTTATAAAGAATTTGTTAAACGGTTATGATTGTTCCGAAAAAGGAAGAAGCATATTGCCATAAAGAAAAATCCTAAATGCAATGCACAGAACCACCTTTCTATTTTCTAATCTTCATATTAATTTGTAATTGAACGAGTTAAAATATTATCATACTTTAAGAAACTATGAAGATTATCTAATATACAATTACAAAATCTTCCATTCTATTTGTAATTCACGATACGACACAAAAGTATACATATCCCCAAGATCTTGGTTTCTTTTGCCTCCTCTTTTCCTATGTATATACACCCATAAGCATATTAATTAGAATCACATTAGTTCTAATGTTAGAATCACTCATCTAAGAGATACGCATGATGAGTTGTTGAGATCTCCCATATATTCGTTTGATGATATCTTTAGTTATATCATTATTGGTGATTAAATTAATTTATTATCAACTTTGAGATGCCGTCCAACAAATTCATGATCATGAAATCAGATTGTGTTCCAATAAAGATATTGTCTCATGACGTTTAATTTAAGAACAATGGGGTATATTAAGAATTTATAATACTGAAAGCCGATACTATTTTCTACCAGTGTAATAACCATACAAACCATTAACAACAATCAAAAAATACAATTAATTCGATCTTGTACCACTTCTGAATACAAACTAGATTATTTGAAGAGCTTTGATGGCATTGTATATTAATATTATAAATTTTAAAATGTAAAACACACTATTGTCTTTAACATTTCAAAAAGAATATAATAAGAAACTAATGAAATGAATATACGTATATATATCTTTCCCAGTTGGCTAATTTGATCTAGAGTTATGTTTGTACACGTACGGATCAAATGGTGAACTAAGTAATTAAAAGGAAGATCCATGACAGCCTAGCTAATAGTGTAACAATCGTTTCAGCTTTGTACCTTAGAGCATCCCTAATATGAGTATCTAATATTAGAGATTTTAAATATACATATATATTATATTAATATTTAATTTAATATTTTTAATTTTACGAGAAACTCAACCAAAAATATCTTTATACAAAAAAAAAATTGGATTAGATTTCTCGTAAAATTAAAATCTCATAACTAAATATTAATATATATATATATATACTACTATTGGGGTGTTTTTATAAGTGTTGACCAAAAATTTGTGTGTGTGCCCGTGTGTAAGTTAATTTAGCCCCATAATCATATGATACTGATTTGTAGCCAAACGTATCCTCATGTACGCCCATGTACTTCTCCATCAGCAGGTGTCGTGTCCTCGAGATTCAGATATGGAATCAATAATCAAAAGAAGATCTTCTTGCCTACCCAATCAATAATTTTTGGGTGAACAGTCTTCATATATATCATTCTAAAAGGCTCTACAAAACAAGCACAAATGTGAAAACAGACATACCTAACTAGTTTGCTATTCCAAATAATTTGCAATTAGTTTATATATAAATGTCAGTGTTAATTACCATCTACAATCAATAACTGTATAATTAAAGACTTTCTGCTAGTGTTCCAAAATAGTTGCATGTAATTTGAGATAGCATTAGCATATGCCAAAGAGGATATATATCCAATATTTGCAGATTTATAATACGTTGGGATATACGGATATGTAAGATTTAAAACGGACGGTTGGGCTATCAGCCTTATCAAATTTAAATGGACTAGCACATTACTAGAAGCCCATACATTGAAGAGATACGTCTCCACAAACAGGTTGTCTTCTGTAATGGACCGAATTTATACATCAGCAACAAAATATAATTTTGTTGCCCAAATATTTCTCGTTTGATTCTTTTAACTATTTGCAATCGGAATCATTATTATCCAAATATCGGGATGATTGGTTGAACTGTAGATTTAAAAATTTTACTGTAGAATTTAGACTTTAGATGTTTTTGATGTAGTTCTATTTAATATTGCTGTAGAAATTAAATGAAAAAAAAATATAAAAGAAAAGATATTCTTACAACAATAATTTTTTGATTTAGAAAATAGGGTTCCTACAACCACTTTCCCATTTTTTGACTTTATCTTTAAAAACTACTTAAAGCATGATTGATGATTTAAATGGTTATAGATAGAATTTAAAGTTAAAGTCATTACTTACAAACCATCCAATCACTCTCATCGTTTCCTTAAATTGACCAAATAAATTTATGATTAAAAAAGTTGTTAAAAACAACAGAAAAGAATTTTTTTTTAACATATGTATTCCAAGTACATGCATAAAAAGAAAATGTTAGAGAAGAGTTGAACTAAAAAATCGTTTGAAACTTGAAACTGGCAAATAATAGTGAGACAAGACAAGTCCTAGTAAATGCCAAGACATTGCAGCTCTGCAATACTTCATAAATCCATGAACGTTTGAAACATGTGGTCATGTTGTAACTACCTTAATTTGAAACCCACGAAAAATATTCTTCTACTTTGTAAATCACCAAGAAAAGAAATCTAGACAACCTTAATTTGTAAAGTCTTCGAAACTTGAAAACCCCCAAAGAAAGTTCCATAGTAGAGAAACATAAAGTGTGGTTGGAATCATATTGTAATACTCAAGCTGTCTCTTCTGAGAGAGAGATGCGTGGCTAACTATCATCATCTCACCATGCATTAATTTACTAGTACGGTTCATCTTTAAAGTATTTCTGTCACATTTTTAAATAGCATATGCTCGTTTACCAATGCAGTGCAGTAATAAAGTTACATAGCTTTCTTTTGATAGCTCTCTCAGGAAATAAAAAGAAGCTCAAGAACCAAAATAACATAAGATATACATATTGTTTTTTTTTTCTTTGCCCGTGCAAAGAATCTTGTTCTTCCTTTTTCTTCTTTTGTCAGTCCATTTTCATATGCCACTTGTCTTTATGCGTTAGAAGTAAATAACAAAAGAAGAAGACAAGTTTTGTGACTTTTGTCTTAACAAACATGGGAAGAGAATGGTCCAGTGGAGGCAGATCCAGGAGCAAATCCAGTGAAACTAATGGCTGCATCTCTGCTCTTTACCACTTTTTTCATTCTCACCATTTTTACTTTACTTCACGTCATCATCATCATCACCACCAACCAAGTTTTGATTCTCCCTCAAGATATCCAAAAGGTACTATCTCTTTCTCCTCTCTTTACGTTTATGCTTGTTTGGTAATCATTTTGTGGGTTCAAAACATGTTGATTGTGGACCAAGGAAAATAAAGACTTAGTTTTATAGATGATTAAGTTCGTTGTATAAAGCACTTGGGAGTGTTGTTGTTGTTACTGAAACTTTCAGGCCTGGTTGCGCCACGAAACAGCTTGGAGTTAACAGAAGAGTCTTCAATATCAACAAACTACAAGAGAGAAGACACCTTGAACATCCCTGTAAGTCAGCATTAATGGTTTTATTTACATTTGAAGAGTAACTAATGTAGTAGCCAAGTGACAAATTCAAACGCAGGTGGGCGGGAAAAGGTCTAACCTTAGAACTATTCTTTCTGACACATTCCCTGGTAACTGCAACTCACCTAGCGCTAAGTCACCAAACCTGGTGGCTAGACTCATGGGTCTTGATCTTCTCCCTGATAACTTAGACCTTAATAGATCATCAAGGAAAAGTGTAAGAGGGCATAGACTCACTAAGAACTGCTCAGGGACAAGATCTTTGCCTGAGAGCCCCAGGATTTCCTCTGATTCCGACGCTCGTCGCCTCTCTCTTCAGCTAAACAGAGAGAACAAGCATGAAGACTTTGGGAGTTTGAGGCTGAAAGATGAGGAAAATGGAGATAATGAGAGGGTCATCACTAGAAGAGTTGGTATGGATATAACAAACTTGCTTGAGAACAGAAGGGCAGGGCCAAGACAAGACCAGAATAAGCATAGGAAAGTGAGAAGCATGTCTTTACAGAAAGAGAACACTCTAAGCTCCAGTCCCACATATGTGTCCAAAAAAAATAAGATCTCTCAAGAACCAACAAAGAAGCTGACCCTTTCAAAAGATTCCAAGAAGAACCTCAAAAGCGTAGATGTACATCCTCTAAGACCTATCAACGTATGCAAGAAAGTGTGTAGTGAATCAAAGTTATCTCCTCATTCAACACCCAATAACCAAAACAAGCAGAGACAAGCTTTCATCTCTACATCAAGATGTGATCCTTTACACAAGAAAGAATGCAAGCAATTCTCAAACTCACCAGCTGTCTCTGCCACTGAACGTCCCCGGAAACAGGTACACATGTCTATGTTTTCTCTCTCTCTCTAGGGTTGGGTCGACTCTAACATTTTTGAAAGCTATAAATATTGTTGGAACTAATTTTTCATCAGCTTAATGGGCTGAGTAAGAAAATTAAATAAATGTGAATATAATTTTTATAAACCATACGGATAATGTAAAAATATATTTATTATGAAGTAATATGAATATTTGATTTTAGAGAAAATAGATAAATCTTACAAAATTACTCTCAAATAATTATGGAAGGTTTCCAAACTTATTTAAGAAAAATATAAAGATTGCTATATGTGTTTGGATAAATCTAATTAGAGATTAAATAATTTATTTTCAAAAATTTAGAAGTTTATGTCTATGTATATTACTTAAATAATTGGGGATCAAGACTAATATTTTACTGGCGTGTCCAGATCCTTTGTCTTATACAGTCACTAATTTTTCATGTAACTTTTTTTTTTGAAAAAACTGATTTTTCATGTAACTTTCTAGATGAAAAGGGCTGAAAGACCGGAACGTAACGCAGATGAGACTATATCCTCCGGTCAGATGTACAACTACGAAGAGAAGGTTTCTCAAGAACTCCCAAGTTCCAGTTCTTGCGGTTCGACCACTATTTGTGCCACCTTCTCGACCACAGGACGAACCAAAATGTATTTTGAATATCTTCCGGGGATGAAGAAACTTGAAGAAGAAGAGGAAAGGGTCATCGCTGAGATTGAGCGGCATATCTTAGACGCACTCGTGCTAGAAACGGTATCTTGCGTTTGAGGAAATAAACGAGGCGTATTAGTATAGTAATAACGAATGTTTTATATATGTGGGAACGTGATGAGGACTATTCTAGAATAGTGTCTGTGTTTTTATTCTTAAACGACTAACGAGAGACTCAACGCATAACATAACTGTGTGCGTTTTGCATCTCGCTGAGCAATAGGTTACTAATTGTTGTAACCATCATTCGAATTTCGAAGTTTAATCACTCGTGGTCTGATAAAATACTCCTTCCATTTTACATAATTTTGTTATTTTTCTAAATACCTTATAAATTATGTATATATATAGTTGATTTATTTTTAAAGATATGGCTATTTAATATAAATACTCTAATGAAAACATTTGTCATCTATTGGGTTGTAATTGTGGGCCTTGTGACAAGTAAATTTGCAGTCAAAACTATTAAATGTCTGGATTTAATAGCTCAAAAGTACATAGCAGAGCTAGTGCAATGGGGACTTTATTAGTATAAAAATATTATATTATTTTAACCACTATTGATATTATTAGTATAATAAATCGACACAAAGTCATATATACACTATACCATTATCATATAAAAACTCTAGTAGTTTTCCAGCTCTACTAAAGGGAAATAAATATAAAGCAATATCTTAGAGAATAGAATACTAACATTTTTACACAACTTTATTCCTGATGCATATGTATAGAGAGATCCATTCAATTCAGAAGTAGAAATATACATGTCCGGATAATAACAAGAACCCTGTTGATTATATTTACACTCGATTTTGAGGAAATCCGATGGACAGGTTAGTTTCCACATCCGATAAGTTCATGTGGCCACAACTACAGGAAGGTGCACTCTTCTCACTCGCTAGGCTCCTTGATTGCATCCACATGGGCTGTTCTTCAAACTGAAATGATAACATAATATTCTCTTAATTCCATGGAAGAAGAAAAGTAAATACTTAGAGATTCATGTCTAAAGTCATGCTTGTGCATTAATGAATCAATGCATGTCCTTGAATTATGTATATGTGTGTACCATTTGGCGCAGCTTACTTCTCTCGTTCAAGTCATCACTCTCTCCAACAATCTGATGAAGTAAAGTAAACAAAATTCACAAGCAAACTTAGAAATATATTTCCCTTAAAAAATAAAACTAATTACTAATAGTACCTCTGCTTTTAGTTTCACTATCTGATCTTCATTTAACTTAGCCTGCCATAATCATCCGGAATGAGGTCAGCATTTCGGTTTCAAGATCTCACATGTTTCAACGCATTATTTATGACAATATAACGATTGCAGTTATGAGAATAAATTTATATTTATTTCTGTATTAATTATATACGCATTTATACCTTCCTTGATCTGACAATCGTAAGACTTTTCTCAATTTTGGTAGTTACCTCCATGAGTTCCTCCACTGAACACGAATCCAAATCTTGCCCCATCAGCTTCCTTAAGATGTTATCAGAGTGTATATACAATCATATATTGCATGGCAAGAAAACATATGTGTGCAGTAGATATATATATATATATATATATATATATATTTATATATATATATATATATAGAAAGATCAAAAACTTAATTACCGGCAATGAAGTTGAAGAAGTTCAATTTTGTCCATCGTTATCGCCATTTCGTTCTTGAGCTCTTGCACATATTGCTGTTTTTGGAGTCTCTCTGCTCCAAAATGCTCTCCCCTATGTATCTCACATCTCTCTATCATCTTCTGCATGCTGTATACATTTCCAAGAACCCCTTCAGTCTTCTTTATCAGAATCTAAATAATTAATTTCTGAAATATGTTATATATCATGCTCAACAAGAGCATTCATCCATATTCAAAAATGTTTTGTAAACATGTTTTTTCTGAACAGAAAATGTTATTCAAGCATTAAGTCATATGTCCTAGTACATTAATTACATGCTTCTAACTAACCACTCTTGACCTATCTCATGACTACAGAGTAGTAACGTATTATATTTAAGCATGAAATATTTCCCAAGCATGCATCAATATGTTTTTCGACCTAACGGGAGAATGCTAAACATCTGAAAGTAGTACTGTCAAATGGTCTGTCCAAAGCCCATTTGGGCAGGACCAGTTGGACCATTTATATTTTGGTTATTAATGGGCGGTCGATATTGGGCTATGGTCCACAAAAACGCCCAAACCCTATAAAGACCATGTCCAATGGACAAGCCCATGGACACCCAATACATTTATAGTTATTTTTAGTTATTAATTTTGTTTTTTC
>CAKOAT010964042.1:103609-190579 GCA_932364175.1 Eruca vesicaria subsp. sativa | reverse complement strand
CCGAGAAATTGCGTTTTTTTACCAAAACTGAGAAATTTCGTTTTTGCCAAAACTGAGAAATTGCGTTTTTCCGCCAAAACTGAGAAATTACCGTTTTTGCCAAAACCGAGAATTTGCGTTTTTCGCCAAAACCTAAAAATTATGTTTTTCCGCAAAAAAAAACAAAAAAATACGTCTTTCCCGCCAAAATTGAGAAATTGCATTTAAAATTAAAAATTTAAAACTGCTTTCTTGTTAAAATTATGAAAATATATTTTTAGATAGTCCATGGACACCCATTGTCCATTTGGTCTTTACCCAATTGGACCATATACCCATTGGTCTTTTGTCCAATTGGACCATTTATTAGTTGGGTGTGTCCATAGCCCGCCCATAATGAATTGGACTGGGCAAGCCCATGGTCAGCCCGCCCAATTGACACCTATATCTGAAAGACACCAAGTGTAAGTATGCATATTTTTAATTTGCATGACTGGCTTCCTATTTATAGTCACCAGTGATACTTATATTCACGCCTTTTTAACTATTCACAGTTTTATTTTGCTTAAATGGTCAAATCAACTAATAAGCTCGTAACTATCAATGACACTAACGTTTGTATTAGATAATTTTCTTGGTTAAAAGGGGACGAAAATCATTAGTAGTATAACAGTTAATTTAACCAAGAGGCTATAATATATGTATGGCTTGACATGGTGATCAATGTTGAGGTTTGATAATCATCAGTTGAACAGTTGATCAATGTGTCATCATAATTTTAATTCTTCCGGTTAGTTTGAATTTGGTGAAAGAAATTCACGTATCCCTAAGAGATCAACACACTCAAGAATCCTAAACTGTCTAGGGCTGAAGTTTGGACCGTGACACAAAGCATATTGTCTCATACATCATGTAGTTTGCTTCTTAATTAAAACGGTTAATTGTACTCTTCAGGTATTTATTTTTATGACATGATCACTGAGCTTTTCTTATATATTATAGTAACGTGCCAAGTGGTTTCAGCATGATGAGTTCCAATGTATACTAGGTTCAAACTTCGAGAACGCTTTGGGAAAACCCTAAATCATTTGCTCGTGCTTGAAGAAGAACATGATGCAAGTTACAAACAAATTTAGTCAAATAATTCGATTAGGTTTTAATTAACAAATACAATTCCGTGGTACTTTAAAGAAAATATATGCCTAAATCAAAGCAATTTCAAAGGAATATTTTGGGGGAAATTAAACTCAACAATATGTTTAGAAATCTCTAGCTAGTACAAGCAATCTTACCAAAGTAATTAAGAGCTTAACATCACAAATATTAATGGTATATATACGAATGAGTATTGGATCAAAAAGTTCATAAGTGATAAAGTACTTACTCGGAGCTAGCGAAATCATATAATCTTCCTTTCTGAGAGAAGACAATGGTGGCTACTTGAGCATCACATAGAACTGAAAGCTCGTGAGCCTTCTTCAAGAGACCTTTCCTACGCTTGGAGAACGTGACTTGTCTGCTCGTCACGTCCTCGATTTTCTTGATTTCGATCTTCCCTCTTACCATGTTCCTGACATGTTGATGAATCCATAAGAAACCCTAAAGTCTGAACGAATATTGGGAAAGGAAAAAATAGTTATCAAAGAAGAAAAGGAACTCACTTGGATCTGAATCCAAAACCAAGAATGGCTTCTTGAAATATATTGGAGAGAGATCTAAAGACTAGATCTGATAACTTCCCTAGAAAAATATGTTGGTAAATATATCTGGAAAATAAAGAAACCTCACAAAACCCTTTTAAGTTTTTTGGCAAGATTCGATTTCAAAACACCTTTACAAGAACAGAAATCTAGCCGACCAAAAAACTCTATGATATGAACAAAGAATAAACAAAAAGAGATATAGAAGTGGGAAGAGCAATAAAATTGGTGAAAACAAAGAGAAATGGATGAACGAGCCGTATACTAGAATTAGTCTCTCTTTCGTCTACCTCTCCTTGCCTCTTGGTACTCCTTAAGCTAGGCACAAACCCTAAGTCAACTAGTCTTAGCTCAGGAAACCTTTTTTTATTATGCTACTTCTATTATCCCACCCAAATGAAAAAGCCTGAAAATTCTATAAATATGCTTTTAACATATTGTAATAAGTTTCTATTATTCTATTCTTTTTCCTTGTCCAAAAAACTACTCCAGCGATTTTGCTTGCTTTTTTTTCTTTTGGGCAGACCCTTCATACTTATATTAAAGAAAACAGAAACCAGTCTAGCCAACAGAGGGCAGGGTAGAGGTGGCTAAGATAGTGGACTTAGCTAAAATATATAATATCGATCTTTTTTGGAACATATGCAACATATTAGTTCTCCTCTCTCTCTCCCAAATTCTCACATTCAAAACCAAACTTATTTCTCTCTACAAACAAAATCTCATAGGTGAAGATCTGAAGAAAGTAAGACCGTGTGGAGTTATAAAACGAGCAGACGGATCAAACTTGATGAACTGAAAAGAGAAGAAAAAACAATAGTTCAAGTTACTTTTTTTTGGTCAACAGTTCAAGTTACTTAGGCCGTAAAATGTTGATAAAAAAAGGCCGCAAAATAAATTATAAAAATAATTCGCCCACCGTGGGGCTCGAACCCACGACCACAAGGTTAAGAGCCTTGCGCTCTACCAACTGAGCTAGACGGGCTGTTTGTTACTGCACATTACTTTTAAGTTATAAACATAATTTGACTTGTGCACCAAAGAAAAGTAAGTAACTGCAATAGAAACCACCATTAACTGTTGAACCAAAAAAAAAAAAAAACCCACGCTTAACCTCTGTGAGTGTGATTCTTCTGTGTCTTATAGGAACCTATACCAACCACTTATTATCAAAATCAAATTTCTATAAAATATTTGGTAGTTGCCCTTTGTTTTGAAATAAGTTCTTGGAATATAACACTTGAAACACCATTTTATAGCCATTTTTGTTTTTACAAATATGTAACGATCTACAATTTGATGGTATGGTCTTTACTCAGGACTATAGTAAAACTTGTAAAGAAACTTAAAGAGTAACTAGATTACTCAAAGGCCAGCCTCTGAGTGCCAACAAGTGAAGCATATGATCCATTTTGCGCCACCAACTCAGAATGAGTTCCAAGCTCTTTGATCTTCCCATCAGCGCATACAGCGATCTGATGCGCGTTCTGGACTGTGCTCAATCTGTGAGCGATGACCAAAGTTGTCTTGTCTTTCATCAGACGGTTCAACGCACTCTGTACCAAACGTTCGCTCACTGCATCAAGCGCACTCGTGGCCTGCAACAAGAAAGCAAGAGAGAATAAGCAAAGGAGGCTTTTATCTTAAAGCTCTATATGCTTTTAGTACCAGTAACAGATTTGTCTAAACCATGCAACTAGATAAGAGCTGAATTGTAATTTTTGTCCTGTGTACTAGAATTTCATTAGAACTTGTTTATGGATGTAGCACGGAACTGTTTGTATATGTGTTCCTTTTCTCCCATAAAATAAGCTTCTACTTACGCAAGTGTTCTAAGGTTCTAGCAAAGTAAACAGTCCATCAAAGATGAAATTATTAAACTAAGAGCCTCTCACCTCATCGAGAATCAAGATGGGGGCGTTCTTCAGCAAAGCCCGGGCTATGGCAACTCTCTGAAACGTTGATAAACAAGCACATCAAAGCGGTAGCAAAAGTCTACGAGGAACAAAAACACGTAAGGCTTAATGTATTTATGTACCTGTCTCTGTCCTCCGCTAAGCAAGCCTCCTCGTTCACCCACTAGTGTATCGTATCCCTATTAACAAACACCACCGGTATTGGTAAGAAGAGCTTAACTTCATTTGCAAGAAGAACAAGTCACGAATCCGAACCTGAGGAAGTGAGACTATGAACTCATGAGCGTTGGAAGCTTTGGCTGCCTTAATGATGTCGTCTTTGGACACATGATCATTAGGGAGACCATAGGCAATATTCTCGGCAACCGAGAGAGAAAAGAGAACGGGTTCCTGAGCCAAACATGAATCATAAACATTTAAAGAGAGAAGAAGATATAATCCGACCAAGCCTGACCCAGTACATATGTTACAGATACACACCTGATTCACAATTGAGATAACCTTAGCCCATTCACTCTTATCAAACATCCTCACATCCTCTCCAGCCACAGTAATACGTCCTTGTGTTGGCTGGCGAAAATTGGAAACTCAACCCATCAGCATGATGTAAAAGCCGCTTCAAAATTAGTTTTTACAGATAGCAGACTTCAAATGGGAAGAGGGAAGTCGATTAACCTCATAGAAGCGTGCCAATAACTGTACAATAGTACTTTTTCCCGCACCACTAGAACCAACAAGAGCAGTTACGGTGCCAGCTTTTAACGTTAAACTGAACCCATCAAGAACTTTCACATCGGGTCGTAGAGGATAAGCAAAATGCAAATCTACACAAGGCAAAGTAAGAAAATGGAAAACCCTCAGCTTAGAAAATGGTACAACCTCAATTTAAGGAAGGTTTGGGGAATCTTGAAGTATGATAACATGAGGAGAGTTTCTTGGTCTGATTTTACCGTCAAGACAGACATCTCCTGCCCAAGTCAAGGTACGTAGATTGTTCGTTGATTTCAGATCTGACATGTAGTACTTATCCAGGTGACGAATATTCACATCAGGGCCAGAAGACAAGAACAAACTAAGGTTCTCATCTTGGACTTTCTTTGTATGTATATCTCTTTCTAACCCGTAGGCAAGAGACTCATCTATGTCCACTGCATTTAAAATAGAGTTGATCCTCTCGATAGCAGCGAAACTTCCACGTAGATCTCCAAACGTGTTTACAAGCCCTTGGACCTGGCAAACAGAAGTAACGATTATGGTAAACTAAATTACATGTGTAGAATGTGGGTAAAAGTAAATGCTGCGTAGATGGTACTAACAGCAAACGTTAGAGTAAATGTGTATCCAATGAAGGAGACAACTGTTCCAACAGCAAGCTCTCCCTGTGTAAGAAAAATACCTTAAAAATAAGAACCAAGAAAGATATAGTGCAAAAGGAGCAAGAAAGTAACAGACACTTGATTGTTAAGTTATGATAATAACAAAATTCCAGACTGTAGTAACTTTGTTCTAGCTTGAAACATCCAGTCATTTATTCCAGAATATATGAACGACAAGTAACACGATCTTCTATAAGAGAAATTCATCATATCACCATTCTCTTATTGCCTTAATTAAGAAGCTTAATTTCAAGCATAATGGCAATCAAAAAGTTTTACAGGCAGGCATATCTTACCGTCTTGACCTTGTTTCCCCCAAGAGCGTAAAGAGCCAACAGAGAAATATAAACAGCAACTCTTGTTATAGATTCATTTATAGATTTGAAAGTACCAAGCTTCAAACCGCTACGCTGGTAAGAAAGAATCTGTAAATCAAACAGATGGTTATAACAAAAGATCATGGAGCAGCTAAAATAAAAACAACAGTTGTTTAGAAGAAGTGACTTATAACTAGTGAGAAGACTGAAATATGACCTGACTACCAAAGAGAGACATCTGACGTTTTTCACCACTGAATGATCTTACCTATAAAGAGAGAAAAATTACTTGCTTCGTTAAAGGAAAATCAAAAGTTTCTACAGTCAATCTGCCCACAACATACAATTACAATGAAGTCAATAACTTACGGTTCGGATTGCAGAGAACGTTTCTGATACACAGTCAGACATTGTCGCTTGGGCTAATCCGTGTGCTTTATAAACAGGAACAGTCGATCTTTTGTACACAGCTTTTGACCAAATGAGCAGATTTAAAGGTGAGCAAAGATGACCAAAAGGTACCAAACAATAAGTTCAGGAAAAGTGAGCAAGGCTTGGAGAATTTACCAACTAAAACTGACACAGCGAGCATCAATAGACCAAGCACAGGTGCAAGTTGAGGAGATAGAGTAAACAATATGCAGATTGTTCCAAAAACCTACGAAGATAAAAAGCATGAGCCATAAGAACTGGGCATTCTTGAGATGCAACAAGATACTCTTTGTCATGTACGATCAACACAACACCAGGCTAAGGTTGATTCTGTATTCATTATGCAAAGTGGAAGCACAAACACAAATCTCACATTTGCATAGTAAAGAAATGGCTTGCCTCAGAAAATGCCCTAAATCCACGATCTCTTGAAATGTTATCATTCACAATGCTATTAAGAGCCCCAAGATCAGAGGTAAGCAGCCCCGTCAGCTCTCCTACCTACAACTTATGAACTCAGCCCAAATGTACCAAACCACGAGACAAAAAACAAAGAGAAAAAAAAAACACAAACCTTATATTTGTCGAAAAACTCTGCCTGCAAATACATAAAGAAAACAACATTAAAGATACTACGGTGGTAAACATTTAGCAAATTATGATCATGGGAAAACAAACCATACCTTCTGGATCAAAACCCTTCTGAAAATCTGAGCTCTTAACGTTGCCATAACGCTTTCCCAGATAGCATTCATGTTGGTTACAAAAGCAATAGTAAAGATGGGTTCTAACGAATACAAAACAGCGATTTTGCTCAGCAGCTGCCACAGAGGATCCGGCCGCACGCCAATCAACACTTCAAAGAATCTACCTTTACAACTCCAAACATAACACTTAACATTATTTCTGACAAAAAGATCAATACATATTTAATTCAACCAATAACGAAAAAAAATTATTGTCAGTTACACCAGCAAACCAGCACATGACCACAACAAAAATAATATGAACCACATGAACTATTATGTGTTATGCTGCTATATGAACTATCTCAAACTACATGAATTATACGGACTATGAATCACACGAACTATTATGAAACTACATGAACTATTATGCAATATGATAGAAGATGTGTGGATGTGGCGGATTCTGACAAAATTGATATGTGTCCAGTAATTTAGCCATAACTCTTAGTATACAGCTCCAATCCACTTGAAACCACTTCCATTATAAAAATAACTCAATTTCCTATGTTGTGACAAAATATGAGCTTAAAAAAAGATAATATCTTTTAAACCTTCATCCAAACTACTCTTTGAACGTTTTATGACTTAAATCCGTTCCCAAAATCGATATAACCGCTCCAAACTCCATACGATCTCTCAGAAATCTGAAATCACACAAATGCATATCTAAATGCAATATATACTCCTAAATGCAATCTAAAATAAACATAAACATAGATGTGTTGAAATGAGGCAAAAACACGTGTCAATAACTAAAATTAGAAAATTAAACCAAACCAGCAAATAGCATACCACAATCACAATAGCTAAAAACATGAAGGCTAAATTGAATACCTGAAAAGACAGGCATGGAGAGAGTGCAAGTGCTGCATCCAACAAGAGTCAACAAGCAAACAACGAGCCTAACCTTGTGCTTACTCATCAAGCTCCACACCAGCCCCCACTTGACCAAATCCTTCGATTCCTCCCTCTCCGCCTCCGACTCGATCTTCGGGTCCGCTTCCTCCACGATCGGCGGCGCTCCGGTGACGTAAGCGCGAGCTAATCCGACCGGTTTCGCCTTCAACGAAATCTCCCCGAATGGCGGCGCATTGGAGGGGCCGCGGAGGGAGAGTAAGGGATTCGGTATGCATGTTCTTCTGAGTAGAGATGAATGGCATCGTCTACGAGCGGTGAGTCGAGTAGAGCCGTGGTGGAAGAGAAGAGTGGTTGCAGAGGACGCCATTGATTTATCTCTCTCTCTCTCTCTGTCCAACGAGCTTTGTAACTGCCACTAATTTATATTTATTTAGTGCCTTTAGTTTTGTTATTTGCAGAAAAAGGTCGGAAGTTTTGAAGCTTATCAAGTGAGACCTTTTTTGGGTAAGTTTTGATATTTGTTGAATTTCCTAGAATTTTTGCTCCACATATTTGGCTTATTTATAATAATTCCCGATACTTTTGCTTTTCGTTTGATAGCCCATAACTTTTGCTAATTACTGAAGTGGCCTATATTGTTTCTATTTTGCAGAAATATTCGGGATTTCTGCTGTTCATATAAAAGATTTATAACCTTTTAAAACATGTTTTAAAAATTAATAAAAATTGGATTTAAAAATCTGTATCAATTTATATTTGATTATACAATAGTAGTGGTGGCTTTAATAAACTTAAATTTTGTAATGAATTCACCTTGCGATTTTTTTTTTTTATTTGATAACATTCCAACTCTTTTTTTTTGGCTTAAATTAACATTTCTGCAGCTCTTTCCTCTTCTGTTTTTATTGAAACTAAAATCTATGTGTTGCATACAAAGAGACCAGGATGATCACTATGCTGCACACACACACAAAAATACAAAACCAGGGCGAATTTCTCACACTAAAAAAATAGATCCCCGTAAAAAAATAAAGGTAGAATCCGAAATTTTTATAGTAGAATAACATCACACAAAAGAATTGAAAAAAAAATAATAAATACGAATATTAATTAGTAGCTCCAAAGGTTCATGTCAACATCTCCTTCGAAGTCATCATTATGTCCCCATTGTACGGACGGCGGCGGCAAAAGCATCCCTTCCGCCATATCAGCCCACAACGTCGGCATCCCAAACGCCCACTCCTCGTCCATGTAAAACCCATTGCTCTGCTCCTCCATAACAACACCCTCCTCCGCCATGTTAAACACTTCTCTCTGTTCCTCCGCAACAACAGCCTCCACCATCGTCTCCTCCATGTCCAGGCCATGATCCGTCGTCGTATCATTCACCTCAGCCTGAGAAGCCGTCTCCTCAGTGTTCATGCCATGATAAGTCGTGGTATCACTCTTCTCAGCCTCAAAAGCCAATGCAGCTTCAGCAGCAGCCTTCTGGATATCCTTGGCGCAGGTTGTCTCCGGTATACGGAGCCGCCAAGCCGAGTCGGCGAAGTTGAGGCAGGCCCCTCTTCCGCGGAGAGCTAAGGCCGCGACGTCGTGAGCACGAGCTGCGATCTCGGCTGTTTTGAAAGTTCCGAGCCAAATCCTAGATTTTTTGTTTGGTTCCCTTACTTCACACACCCACTTACCTGATTTTCTAAGGCGAACTCCTCTGTAAATGGGGTGACGTGTCTCTTGAAACTTCTTCCTACCCGCGGGTTTCTTCGGACAGCTAGCCGCCAAAATGGGACAATAATCTCCGCCTGACATAACCGGAGAGCCGTTCTCGGAGCTAAGTATTTCAGAGGAAGCAGAGAATGATGAGCTCATTTTTGAAAACTCCTTTTGAGAAACTGGATAAGGCTGAGTTTAGTAAGTAACAAGATCTCTGTTCTGTCTGGTCTGATAAAATATCTATTTTATCTCTCTCTTTATGTTCCTTTTCAGGTGGAGTTAAAACTTTGTGGTTTGAGAAAAGTGGGAGTGAGGGTTGGTGTTTATATTGGCATGAGATATTTGGAATTGTGTGGGGTATAATTTTAGAAAACACGGTATTTTTTGGCTCTGGGAGTGACAGGTGGACAGGACACCAGCTAAAATGGTCCCACGGTTTTGTGTGAATGCGTTTTTCCTTCACCAATAGGCCGCCACGTGTCATCTTGACATTTTTGGTATGGCTGCTGACTCTTCACTCGTTATACCTTTATTGTGGGAGTGTGTGGCTGTGTTTGTGGTGTGAAGGACAACTCTGTATTTATCCATTAACTTACATGAATAAACAAAATGTCATTATTGATCAACATCAACCATCTAGAAACTAACGGACCTACAGATCTACGAAAAATATATCATAAAGTACTCTATTTGTTTTGAATTGTTATCATATATACGAGGCATTCTCTTAAAAATGTTGTATAATGGAATGGTCACTTTTCCAAGTGTACAAAAACGTTTGTTTTCATATTTTTAGAAGAAAAAACTTAATACATATTTTGTAGCTGCCACGCCCTGAACTAACCGTTTTTGTTTGTCTCCATTTTTTTTAACACATTTTTGTTTGTCTCCATAGAACTTGCCATTAAAGTGTTTGAATTCAACATTTATTTAAATCCAAGTTGGATTCAGTAAGGTGTATGTTCCTTTTTTGTCTTTGTTTTAATGTTCGATCGACTTTATATAACAAACATATTACAGGCCACAGAGCAACCCTGACAATGGTTACGAGTTTCATTTTCCATGACAATGATTGTGAAGGCATGCGTATCCTACGAACAAGTCAGTCTATATCTTATATTAGTTATTACGTACGAAAAAGAATGCTAAGGTACTGAACATAATAAGAACCAAAACACAGACAGAAAAGTAAAGTTTTGTTTGAAACTAGTTAAATGAGTGCACAGATAAGTAAATATGTCTCTTCGTGACATGAAACAGACATTAAACATGGTGAGATCGCGTTGAGGGCTGCAGCCCAAAGACGACTGGCATTAGCTTGAAGCCAAAGTAACTGCTTCTAAGTAATAGAACCCCTGCATCCAGGAGAAATGGACAATAACTCTTTTTAGCTATTCTTTTACAGTATACAACAAAACCCAGATATTCTCTATTCTTTTGGTGCTTGTTAACGATATGGATTATAAAAATATTTATGTAAGGTGCACACAATATGGATTCGTTCTGAAGCCAGATTGAAATGTGACATTCTATTGTGTGTTGTCCCTTATCCCCAGCCAGATATTTCTTGAAGTACCAAGTTGGTGTAATATAATAAAATAAATAGTAGTTGACATATTGTACCTAACTACAAATGAAGCTAATTTCGTCTTAATCCAGGGATGACCGATGCATTGGCAAGATATACTTTTCTTTTCTGAGAAAAAAACATTGGCAATATACACGTCACGCTCAAATATCGATTTTAATATCAATAAAATATCTCTTTTGTTTTATCAAATATCTATAAAATATATCAAATGAAATCTCAATATTATCTATTCAACAAATAAACTTGTGGTTTCTATCTAACCACGTGGGTGCAGGATATGTCTTTAATAAAACAAAAACAAAAAAAAGTAACTCGATAAAGAGTATCTTTTCTAACAAATATTCGTTTACAAAAAAAAAGACGTCTCTCTCATCGCCAGACCCGCCACTTACTTTCAAATCTCTCCCATCACTACTATTTGATTTGAGTGTAGACACCTTCAGAGAAAAACAAGACGACAAACATAAAAGGCAAAAACTAGTGGTGCTGAAAAAAATGACACAAGCAAATGATTTTCTTAACAAGCAAGTAAGAGCAGCCTCAACGCTGAGCTTTAATTGCGTCTTTTAGCATTAAGTTTCCTAAAAAAAAAGAAAAAATGGATTAATTACTTGAAGACGTGCTCTAATTAGGAGAAACAAAACACCGTCTTTAATGCCACGTGTTGTGTCGTGGTAGAACCAAAGTTAATTCGTGTCTCTCTCCCTTCTCTCATTTCGACCAAAAATATTTCATCTCTCCATCTCCCCTCGACGACTCCGACAGCGATTCATGTTGTTCTCAACCATCTGATGATCGATTCGGCTTCTTTGTCGTCGGAGTCATAGTCTCCATCGGTTGAATCGTCGTATCTCTCCCTCCTCGACAACTCCTCGACAACTCCGCGGCTTCTCTCCGACTTCGACGATTCCTAGTCTCTTGGTCGCCTCGACGAGTCGCTCTCACTCTCGTAGACGACTCACCTATTTGAAGAATCACTCGACGTCTCTCTCCGGGTCGTTGCTCTCTTCGAAGACATCAAATCAAAAGGTAGAGCTATGTATTTTCCCTATTGGTAGAGATCGGATTAGATGTTGATTTCAGTGATAACGATTAGATTAGGTTAGATGAGGTATGTCTGAGGAAAACAATGATGCCTTTTGATAGTGATCAGATTAGTTTAGATGTAGAACTGAGTTTAGATGAGGTGTGTATTTGATGTTCAGATTAAGTCTGAATCCTTCTATAGTATTGCGTTTGAATATGTCATTGTTAGAACAGATGATGATGGTCAGAATTGCGTTTGAACTTCTGATTAGTTATTTGATGTATTTGATGTTCTTATGTCTCGTGATTAATATGGATAAACTTCTGATTAGTTATGTTTTGTCTCTGTCTTTCATTCTTTAGATGGACCAAGCAAGTCAAATGACTCACGAGGAAGAGGACTGCAATACAGGTATATTTTTTTCTGGTCTTAATGAGTTAATGAGTTAGCTAAATGTCTACTCGATGTGGTTAATGAAATGAATTGCCATAATATTTATGTTTATATTTTTGGATTGCTTTCCAATTAGATTAATGAGTTAGATAGCAGCAATCAATGTTAAATTAATGAGTTAGCTAAATGTCGAGTCAATGTGGTTAATGAAATGAATTGCCATAATATTTATGTTTATATTTTGGATTGATTTCCAATTAGATTAATGAGTTAGATAGCAGCAATCAATGTTAGATTAATGAGTTAGCTAAATGTCGAGTCAATGTGGGTGGGGAGATGATTAAAGCGGTATTCAACTGAGTCCTATTAAACAGAGTGCTTCTTCTCTCTTTCTCTATCAAACTCGTTTCCCTTTACATTTAACATTACTGCTTTTTCATCTCTCTTCCTCAACATTGTTGACATGGATTCCAATCCATATATGAATCTAAACTTTGTTGATCTTCTTCAAACTCAACAGGATACTGGCATCGGTTCACAATCCTCTCCCATTCCCTTGTTTGGCACACAAGCAACTGAGGCTTCGAACTACGACCCAGACAGTCCTGTGGAGCCTAAAGAACGCCGCACGTGGACTACAACTGAAGAGATAGTCCTTATCAGCGCTTGGTTAAACACCTCTAAGGATCCAATCGTGTCAAATGAGCAAAAGGGTGTTGCTTTCTGGACAAGGGTAGCAGCCTACTTCAATGCTAGTCCCAAGATCGCTGCGTGTGACAGAAGAGAGGGACCTGCGTGCAAGCAAAAGTGGCACAAGATTAACGAATTAGTGGGCAAGTTTTGTGGAGCATTTGCAGCTGCAACCCGTGAGAGAACCAGTGGGCAAAGCGATGATAATGTTCTATCACGTGCCCACACAATCTTCAAGAACAACTACAATAGGAAATTCACACTAGATCATGCTTGGAGAGAGCTTAGAAATGACCAAAAATGGTGTGGTATTACTTCGGGTTGCTCTCAAGGAAGTTCCAAAAAGAGGAATCTTGAGGACGGTTCGAACTCAGTATGTTCTCAAGGTGATGAAGGAACAAGTCGTCCTATTGGTGTTAAGGCATCAAAAGCCCGTGGGAAGAAACCGGTGGAGGAGTTAGAAGTGAGTCAGTTTACTACAATGTGGACAATGAAGGAAAAGGACTTGGCGGGGAAAGAGAAGGTGTCGAAGTTAAAGCTCCTCGAGAGGCTTCTTGCTAAACGTGAGCCTCTACCTGATTACGAAGAAGCTATGAAGAGGAGCTTAATTAAGGAGTTGTTCCCTGCTTAGTTTCAAGGTAATGGAACAACAACATTCGTAGATATTTTTTATGTTTATAATTTTAATTACATGTTTATCTTTGACTTGTCTTAATGCAGGTAAGAAGCAGTGGAGTGAGAGTGATGTTTCAGATGTTGCATTGATCTTTTTATGTCACGGATTCAAAGTAGTCTTGCATTTTGGTTTTTGTGTCACGGATTCAAAGTAGGTGTGTTGCTTGTAGTGTCTGGTAGTGTCACGGAAAAGGCAGGTGTGTTGCTTGTAGTGTCTGGTAGTGTCACGGTAAAGGCAGGTGTGTTTCTTGTACTTGTCTTGTAGTGTCTTGTGAACAAGTGTGTTGCTTGTAGTGTCCTATATTGTCGAATGTGTCACGGGTGTGTAATGTATAATATAAATTAAATGTTGTTGCAATTTGTTTATGGTTCTCTTTATATACATATCTCTCTACACCAAATTCCACCAAACTCTTCTTCTCTTTTCATTATTCTCTCAGTTACAAAAGAAAGCCAAAACAACCTCTTCTTTGCTCTTTCTCGTAACAAAAACAAAACAAAACATAACCAAAACATAACCAAAACAACCTTTTCTTTCCTCCTCTTTGATCGTCATAAAACCAAAACAAACATAACCAAAAAAACCTCTACTTTCCTCCTCTTTGATTGTCCTAAAACCAAAACAAACATAACCAAGCTTTTGATCAAGCTTTTGATCGTCATAAAACCCATATATGGCTTCTTTATCTCAATACCCTCAAGAATATTTTAATGATTCATCCGATGATACATCCGATGATACATTAGATGAAGCTTTTGATCAAGCTTTTGATCAAGCTTTTGATCAAGCTTTTGAAAATTGTATCGTTCGTGCTGCTCAAGAAAAACGAAGGAAGAAGAAACAAAAACGAGCTTATATCGAAAGAAATCGGGAAGAAGGCAATGTACGTTTATGGAATGATTATTTCAGTGAATCTCCGACGTATCCTGCAAATTTTTTCCGTCGACGTTTTAGAATGAACAAGCCATTGTTCACGTACATTGTTGATCGTCTCTCCAATGAAGTTGAATTCTTTCGTCAAAAATTAGATGCTCTCGGAAGGGTTAGTCTCTCACCAATTCAGAAATGTACAGCAGCCATTCGTGTCTTGGCATATGGTAGTGCGGCTGATGCGGTCGACGAATATCTCCGGCTCGCTGAAACTACAACTCGGTCTTGTTTGGAGAATTTTGTGGAAGGAATAATTTCTATATTTGGCGATGAGTACTTAAGAAGACCAACTCCTGCTGATCTTCAACGTCTACTTTATATCGGAGAACAACGTGGATTTCCGGGGATGATAGGAAGCATTGATTGTATGCATTGGGAGTGGAAGAATTGTCCCACCGCTTGGAAAGGGCAATATTCTCGAGGTTCGGGTAAACCAACAATCGTTTTAGAGGCGGTTGCGTCATATGATCTCTGGATATGGCATGCATTTTTTGGAGCTCCAGGTACCTTAAATGATATCAATGTTCTTGATCGCTCACCTGTTTTTGATGACATAATAAATGGTCAAGCTCCGCAAGTCACTTACTTTGTCAACGGAAGGAAGTATAATATGGCTTACTATCTCACTGATGGCATTTATCCGAAATGGGCTACTTTTATCCAATCTATTCCACTGCCACAAGTGCCGAAAGCGGTTTTATTTGCTCAACATCAAGAAGCGGTCCGAAAAGATGTCGAGCGTGCGTTTGGAGTCTTGCAAGCTCGATTTGCCATTGTTAAAAATCCGGCACTTTTTTGGGATAAAGGCAAAATTGGGAAGATTATCAGAGCTTGTATCATACTCCATAATATGATAGTAGAAGACGAACGCGATGGATACACTCAGTATGATGTCTCAGAGTTTCAACAAGGAGAAGACAACGGAAGTTCACATGTCGATCTCACGTATTCTACAGATATGCCTACAAATATCGCCAATAGGATGGGTGTTCGAACAACAATTCGTGATGTACAGAGGCATCAACAACTGAAAGATGATTTGGTTGAACATGTATGGCGTAAATTTGGACGTAATGAAGGCAACAACTGAATTCGGATGCTTCTATCGAATTATTATCGGATGTTTGTTTTGATGTTTTTTTTTTCACTAATCTTTGTTTTGATGTTTTTTTTTTAAAATCTATGTTTAAAATGTTATCTTTTACTATGTTTTAGTAAAACTTTTAAGTTTAATAAAACAAAAAATTATATATAAAGTTTAGTAAAAAAAACAAAATAAGAACCCTAATAAATAAGAGACCCGCATTGGAGCCCGTCAATTTGCGGATCTCTTCTACCGGTCTCTTAAATCACTTTTACAATAAATATGTATTAAAAAACAAATAGGATACCCATTTGGGGTATATGGGTTGAGGGTGCTCTAAGGCTTGAAGGTGACGTGATAGTGAGCTCAGTAGGGCACCAGTGCAAGGGAAAGGGATGTGTTTCCGCTATTACACACGGTTTAGGATATTTTGACGGGCCCATAGCTCTCTTATGGGACCCATCTTTCTGTTTTTGGAATACCGTTTTGGTCTCTATTAAATTCGTGGTTTGCTGAGAGCGGTTGCTTCAGTTATGTATTCCATTTTCGGAAACCTCTTTTGACAAATGTTTCATTGAGACCAGTCGCCTTGTCACTCGACCGAGAGTCTATTTAAATAAGGGTCCGAGGATCATCTTTAAACTTTTCGAAGATATTCTTCAGAGTTACAAGATTGAAAAAGAGAAAATAATATACAAATATAATATAATCTAAGAGAATCGAGGCCTAATATCGTTTCTATGTACAGAAATGTTATTCACAAAAGATTTATAACCTTTTACAATATGCTTTTTAATTAATATCTTGGCTTTCAACATCTGTAAAATGCTATATTTGAATAAAGAATATTTATACAAATCACTTTAAACTTTACACTAAATCTACCGTTTTTAACTAATATAACATTCTGTCTCTTTACTCTTCTACTTTTTATTTAAACTAAAATCTCTTTGTTACATATAAAGAGACCAAGATGATTATGTTGCACACCAGAAAAAAATACTCAGCATTTTCACAACACCTACACTCGTTTCCCACACTAAAGAAAAGATCCCCATAAAAAAGATAAAGGTATAGAATCAGAACTTTTATTAAATATCATCATTCAAAAAATGTGCATATTAATAACTCCAAAGGTTCATGTCAGCATCTCCTTCGAACTCATCATTATGTCCCCATTGTACGGACGGCGGCGGCAATAGCATCCCTGCCGCCATATCAGCCAACAAAGTCGGCATCCCGAACGTCCACTCTTCGTCCATGTAAAACCCGTTGCTCTGCTCCCCGGTAACAACACCCTCCACCGTCGTCTCCTTCCCCATGTTAAACACTTCTCTTTGTTCCTCCCTGAAAACAGCCTCCACCATCGTCTCCTCCATGTCCACGCCATGATCCGTCGTCGTTTCATTCACCTCACCCTGAGAAGCCACCACCGTAGTCTCCTCAGTGTTCATTCCATGATCCTTCGCCGTGTTATCACTCTTCTCAGCCTCAAAAGCCAATGCAGCTTCAGCAGCAGCCTTCTGGATAGCCTTGGCGCAGGTTGTCTCCGGTATACGGAGCCGCCAAGCCGAGTCGGCGAAGTTGAGGCAGGCGCCTCTTCCACGGAGGGCTAAGGCCGCAACGTCATGAGCACGAGCTGCCATCTCAGCTGTTTTGAACGTTCCAAGCCAAATTCTAGATTTCTTGTTAGGTTCCCTAACTTCACACACCCACTTACCTGAGTTTCTCAAACGAACTCCTCTGTAAATAGGGTGACGTGTCTCCCGAAACTTCTTCCTACCCGCAGGTTTCTTCGGACAGCTAGCCGCCAAAATGGGACAATAATCAACTCCAACTGTAGTAACCGGAGACTCGTTCTCGGAGCCAAGCAATTCAGTGGAAGCAGGGACTGAGTTCATTGTTGAAAACTCTTTTTGAACAAAAAAAAAAACTGGACAAGTCTGAGTACGGTAAGTAACTAACTAACAAGATCTTTGTTCTGTCTGGTCTTGATAAAATATCTGTTTTATCTTCCTCTTTATGTTCCTTTTCAGGTGGATTTTAAAAGTTTGTGGTTTGAGAAAAGTGGGAGTGAAATTTGGTGTTTATATTGGCCCGAAATATTTGGAACTGTGTGGGGTATAACACGGTGTTTATTGGCGCTGGGAGTGACAGGTGGACATAACACAGCTAAGTGATCCCACGGTTTTGTGAATGCGCTGTTTTCATTCATTCATAGGCCACCACGTGGAATATTGACCTTTTTGATATGGCTTTTTGACTCTTCACTCGTTATACCTTTATGGGAGTTTTTAACTTTTATTGTGCGAGTGTGTGGCTGTGTTTGTTTTGTGTATTTATCTATTATCTTCAATGAATAAACAAAATTTCATTATTGATCAACCATCTAGAAACATAAAAGATCTAAAAGATCTGCGAGGAAGATAGTGTAACTCATTTATTTTGATATAAAGCATATTCTTTTTGGTATGTTATATAGTAGACACTTTTAATTTGTGAAGCACTTTTTACAGTATACAAAAAGGTTTATTTATTTTCATATTTGTAGGATAAATAACCCTGATCATCTTATACCTCGCAGTAGATAATAACATGGCACGTCCTAAACCTACCGTTTTGTTTGTCGCGCCACAGAACCATCCATTAAGTGTATAAATTCAAGTTTATTCAAGTAAATTAACTCGTCGCATTCAAAGTCACCATATGAACTACTACGAATTTTTTTACCAAAGAGAGGTGATGATGGAGAGGGAAGTCGTCGACAAATTAGGTTTTTGTGGAGACGAGATAAAATAGAAAGAGGTTGAGCTTACGATATGTAATTAAAGTTTGGTTTGGATTAAAGAAAGATAGTTTCGATAAATTACCTTCGGAAGTGTGTAGTGTGCCCTACTCATATGATTATCTCAGTTTTTTTTTTCTGTAAGCGATTTTTATAATTCCTTTTGTTGCTCTCTATGTATTTTTCCTTCCCTTAGCATCTTGTACATTTCAATTCATTAGTACAGTTTTTTATAAGACTCTAAGCCAACATCCAGAACATGAAAAAGGAAAAAAACAATTGAAGAATATAATGTCATGGTGATAATCCAGCGATTGGATTTAACGTCGATGTCCACTTTAATCTTTAAAAATGGGCGTTGACAAAAAAAATATATATAAAGTCATGTTTTAAAACATTTGTTCACTATGACTTGTGTTTGCATTGATATTAAGTTCGGTGAGAGTAACAAAAATATTTATGGAAAGTTATTCATCAAAATTCGATAAGAATTGTGTTACAAAATACATTAACATATAAATGAAAGTTGTAATTTTTTATAATTAAAATAAACATAAATGTAAGTAATATGTTTGTGCATCAGTGTCATGAACTTCCTAAATTAATATATTGGCAAATCTTTACAGCATTTTACTTCAAATAGACTTTCAACCTGGTGAGATAGCACTTGAAGGCTGCATCCTAGAAAACGACTAGCCATTTAAAGTGGATCTAATGACGTTATCTTGAAGCCAAATGATTGTTTAAGTGGTAGAACCCTATGTGTAATGATCAATATATAGCTCTTTAGTTTTTCTTTTACAGTATACATTGTAAAACCACATGTCTCTAACCTTTTTGGCACTTATATTTATAAAAATAATTTTATAAGGTACACACAATATGGATTTTGAAGCTCAGATAAAAGATGTATTCCAGTACTGTTTGTTTGTCGCTTATCCCCAGTCAGATGTTTCTTAAAGTGCTAAGTTGGTGTAATATACGAAAATAAATAGTATTAGACATATTGTACAAATAAAGCTAGTTTCGTCTGAAGCTATGGATGAGACCGATATATTATCAAGTTATATGTCACTCTCAGAACTAGATTATATCAATACCTCCTGTTTGGTCAAATATCGGTTAAAATATCTCGGGTTTGACGATATATTTCCCCCTGAGAAGTATCATATATCACTAGATACACACAGACTTTTGACCTCGTTCTATTTCCCCACAAAATAGAAGTTCGAATCCTATATCCCCCAGTTACAAAGATCGAACTCTATTTCTCCATACCGTCAAAGTTAAACACCGCAATACACATAGATTTAAATTTATGCCGGTTTACTGTTTATCATTAAACCGTAATGTATCGTTACCCAATGAAAACCGCGATTTAACAAAAAAATCCATTTAAGATCCGATTAAAACCCGATTAATACCCGATTATAATTCAATAGGTTTAACCCGAATACAGAAATCCCCAAATCCCCAGTGTTCTTCATTGACAAACAAACCCTAGAAAGAGAGAAATAGAGGCGACGACGATTTCTCCCAAAAACGAAGGCTTTACCAGTCGATTTCAGTTGATTACAAGTTGAAACAATGGAGACGGTTGGTGAAAACACGATTCATTCACTTAGGGATGAATCAGACGACGAAGAAGAGATGGAGAAGTGAAAACACGATTCCTTGACTCATCTTTCAATTTCTCTAATCTTTCCCAGAAATCAATTTCCCTAATTTGATTTTTTTTAGGGTTCGTACTTTAGAAATTGAGATTTTTAAAGACTAGGATCAGCTGAAGTTCAGGTTTTCGGATGGGTTTGGTTATTTTATTTTGGTTCCATACTAGTTCACCCAAGTAAACCATTAAATTCGACGGTATGGGGAAATAGAGTTCGATTTTTGTAATTGGGGAGATATAGGATTCAAACTTCTATTTTGTGGGGAAATAGAACGAGGTCAAAAGTCTGTGTGTATCTAGTGATATATGATACTTCACATGGGGAAATAGATCGTCCACCCAAATATCTCAAATCTATCTATGAAAAACTTGTGGTTTAAATTCATTCACGTGGGTGTAAGTAGGCCGTTACAATCAGAGGTTCAATCAACGTACAAAAACAATAATAATATCTCAACATAGAGTATCTTTTCTAACATATATTCGCTTACAAAAAACGTCACTCTCGTCGCCCCTCACTCTCAACTCTAACACGTTACTCACTATTGAGTATAGAGACACCTTCGGAGAAAAAAACAAGACGACAAACATAAAGCGCAAAAAGTAGTGGTGATGAAAAGATGTCACAAGAAAATGTATTCCTTAAGAAGAAAGTAAAGGCTTGAAAGTGACGTGATAATGGGGCTACGTAGGGCATGGGAAAGGTAGGCTCGTAGGGACAGTGTGTTCCGCTGTTAAGCCACGGTTTGGATATCTCGACCGGGCCTACGAGCTCTCTTGTGGAACCCATCTTTCTGTTTTTGGAATAACGTTTTGGTCTCTGTTCACTTCGCGGTTTGATTAAAGCGGTTGGTTTGGTTATATATTCCATTTTCGGAAACCACTTTTGATAAATATTTTTTAAGGCCACACACACTCGCCATGTCACTCATCCGAGAGTCTACTTAGATAAAGGTCCAAGGATCATCTTACACTTTTCGAAGATATTCTTAAAAGTTACAAGTTTGAAAAGAAAACAGAAAATAGTAATTTCAAAACTGATAATAGTTACATAGTTACTTTATTTAGAGTAAGTATCAATTATAATAAACTGATAATAGTTACATAGTTACTTTATTTAGAGTAAGTATCAATTATAATATTTGCAGATTCTTATCAGTTTATTTTCAAACTTGTAATACAAAGAGTATTCAAATAAACATAAACTTGCAATTGCTTTTTTTTTTACCAAAGGTCCAAAGGCCAAACTTCCAAATACTTGCTAACTGAAACCAAGTTTTAATTTATTTTATAACAAGATATGAGCCCGTTACGTTGCAACATATCTTGTTTAATGTTTTAATTTAATAGAAACATAAAATAATAAATCATTTATCATAGTTTATGCTTGTTTTTTTTTTTTTTGCAGTGTGAGATATTATTATATAATTAAAAACCCATTTCCACACATGAGTTCAAGTTAATATTTATATTGTATAATCATGGTGCATAGATGAATTATTATAAAATTTCTACTTAAAATTAGAAAAAATGTTATACCTAAACGTTTAAACTGAACACAACCCGAAATAAGAAATTGAATGAAAAGTAAAAAGGAGATGAAAGTCAAATACGCCAATCTAGTCAATGACAACATTATACATGTTCTTATGTACTAATTTAATATTTTATTAAATAAATTTTAAATATTTTTTTTTGTTAGGATTTTTTTTTTAAATAAAACATTCTATTTTATAATTCTCCTTTTTATTCACCAACATTTAAGTAAAATATTAAATATTCGCTTACATTTTAGCTTAAGATTTTTAAAAAGAAAAATTACTGTCATATAACCTTTTACAATTATCTTTTCTTTAGAAAATTTTCAAAAAATAAACTGCTATAAAATAAGTATTTTAGTTATTAATAAATAATTTTAAAATTACTAAGAAATAATTTTAAAACGACTATTTTTACAATTGGTATCAATACGAATTTTACACTTCGTTTGTTAATTAAATAATTTCTAATATATGTTCTTCAACAAATACTCTCTAAAATATTATCAAATAAATAATTACAATTATATTTTGGTTAGGATTTAAAAATATGATACAAATTTCTTTTGTTTAGAATTTTATTTATAAAAAAAGAAAACAACTATCAAATATTCTCTTACAGTTTTTTTTTAGGATTTTAGAAAAGGATTTTAATATTACATAATACTTTACCATTATATTTTGTCTAGGATTTAGAAAAATCATTTTATATAAAACAATTATTTCCAGTTAATATTAACTATTTTTAAAAGTGGCCATTTTCCAAATTCGTTTTTTTTCAGTATCACTAATATGTTTTTTCAATTTTTTTTGCTAATTAAATAATTGATAGTATCATGTTTATCATTATTTTTTAAAAGTAAAAATCACTATTAAATATTTTTACACTTCTCTCTTGTCCGGATTTATAAAAAAAAAAGAAAAAAAATTCTTCTTTGGTTAAGATTTTTTTTTTTTTTTAGAAATCTATTTTATTTAGGATTTTAGGAAAAAAAAAAGAAGAAGTTATTTTCACACAATGACAGTTTTTATTGACACATTCACCATATAATTCTGTAATTGACCTATGTCACATTCATATCAGGTGGAATATTTGAATTTATTTTTGGTTTATATTTTTAACACAAAATTATTAAAAAAGTAAACTCAGTTAATTATAATAAAATTAAGATCACTTTTACATTTTATCTTTAGACTTGAAAAAAGGAAAGTTAATTATTTTATAATTAGTTTTTCTTTAAGATTTTTATACAACTATTTCATTTTTAATAGAAAATTTTCTGTTTAATTATTTATATATTTGTTCTTATACATACAAACACATATTCATCATATTCACACATACTCATGTACTACAACAACATCAGAATTAAAAGTTATGTTAGCATCATAAGATGTAATAAGGATAAAAAAAAGTTGAGTTGTATCATGAAATTAAAAGAAAATACTCAGGTAATACTTTTCATGTAAAGACTATTGTGTTTTATAAAAATAATATGTGGAAGCTTAAACTTAAATATAGATTTGAAATATGAAATATTTGTAGCAATTTTTGGTCATATTTTTTAACATACAATTATCTATTAAAAAGGAAAGTTAGTTACTTATAAGAAAATAACTAGTTTTTGACATGTGCACCCGCACATATGTATTTTCTGTATAACTATATGTTTTTCTTATTTGTAAAAATATTTCTTTTTATGTTTCACATGTTATTTAGTTATGGTGTCGGTGTATCTTATTCATTTTGTTTAGCGTATTTTCTCTAACTATCAAGTTGTATTTTTTTTGATATCGTACCTTTCTTACTTGGTAAACTATACAACTAAGTGTAAAATATTAGAATATCTTATTTAGATTGTGTGTATTTTATGGAATACACAATAATTTTTTTGATTGCCATTATAATTTAAAATTATATTTTATATATATTATTTTGAAAAGAAATTATTCAGACAACAAATTAGTGAACTTTAAACCTATATTGAAGCCCATATAAGAGAAAAACTACAGTGTTTTTATTGCAACTAGATTTTAATCCGCGCGTCCGCACGGATATGTTTTGTTTTTATAATTATTTTTATTTAATTTTTATGATAAATTGATCAAATATATTATGAAAATTTGGTGTTTTATATTATGTCACTTAATATGTCTTGCTCGATATTATTAATATATAATTATATATTTTATTCATTCTTATTAAAAACATATCTTAAAATATAAAATTTTATTTCTATTTGAACATTTTTTCTTTAAAATTAAAATAGATATAATTATATAAGAATCAAATTAGAATATTTTATTTGTTTAACCCGTTTTGTGAAGTTTTTGATGTTTTCTAATGAAAATGAATTAGATTTTGTTTATATTTCTTATGGGTCAACATTTATTTTTGTTATTTTGTTATTTAGTTAAGTTATAGTTATTTAATTTAATTTACAAACAGAAAACATCAACTGTAAATTAAAAAAATATATGATTCAATAATTTATTTTTTAACTTTTCTAATTTATTTTTCTTAAACTTTATTTCCTATATATTTAAATTTAGAAATTTAAATAATATTTTATAAAAATAATTATTGGTTTGATTTAAAATTTAAATAATATTTCTTTGTAATATTTTAGTAATAATAACGAATTTAATGTACTATTTAAAATTAATTATCAAAAGATCCTATAAGATTTTCTTAAAGTAAAATAACAAATATTCAAAAATAAATAGTGTTATAGTCAAATATTCTTATGTGTGATAGTATATCTTATTCAAATGATCTAATATATAAATATTATTTATGATACAAAAAAAATACTTATGAAATGGTCCAATGACTTTTTATTAGTGATAAAAATAAGACTCTATTTTAATAAATTAGATTCTAGAATATGACCAAATTTAAATGACAACTTTAACACAATAGATAAAAATTAAGACTCTATTTTAATAGAGTAGATGACATTCTATTGTAATTTTCGAGGAAACTAATGGTTATTTCTTTTTTGTACTCCCTCTTTAATAGTTTAGATAAAAGTACTTTTTACAGTTTTCTTTTATTTATGCTTTTGAAAAAAGAATATTATTTATTTTAATTTTTTTTTCTTAATGTTTTTTATTCAATAATGTATTGTACTTGTAGAATTTTACAATTCGTTTTTGTTTTACTTTTTTCACAGAAGTTAAAATTTATCTCTCAAACAAATAATATAATTTATTTTTTAAATCTAATTACTTTTTAATAGATTTTTACAGTTATTTTTTTGTAGACTTAAAAAATTACTATCAAATATTTTAACAATATAGAACTGTAAAGACTATGTAATAGTAATTTGTCGTTTCTAAAATTTTTAAAAGAACTGTAAAAGACTATTTTGTAATGAAAATGTTATTTTTCTAAATTTCTTTTAAATCAACAAAAGAGAATTGTATCATATTTTGTACACATGTCAAAATTGTTTTTTAAATAACAATAAAATTATTTCCTTTTTACAGTTATTTTTGTTTAGATTTAAAAAATGTAAATTAATATCAAATATTTTTAATAATATATAATGTAAAATACTATGTAATAATAATTTTCTTTTTTTTTTTAAATTCTAAAAGAACTTTAAAATACTATTTCTGTAATGAGAATACTTTAAAATACTATTTTTGTAATGAGAATTTTTCCTTTTTGAAATCTATTTTAAATCCTAAACAGAAGAGAATCATAACATATTTTGACATATGTCACTATCTTAAAAAATTTCTGATACGGAGTAGTGTTAATTAGCAATTTTTAAAAATCAAAAACTCTATATAATAAGATGTATCATCATCAACCTATATTCTTGATGTTCTTGTACATAAACAAAACTGGTTAACTTAAATATCCCAGATGTTTTTTTTATATCACTAAGAGAGAACAAGGTTCGTCGAAACGAAAAAATGATACAAAAGACATAAAAAAGACAAAGAAATAAGATGTCAGAAGACACCATCAAAGAGGGAAAAGAAGAGGAGCTTACAAATCCTTTCTTACACTGCCTCCAAAGCGAGTAAATGATGAAGTCACGATGGAGCCTTCCGGGCGATATACGACTGGTGGCGCCTATCTCGAGTGATAGAGAGAGCAATAGCCGCTGTAGCTTCGTTTTTTTGTGGAAAAACATGATCCAAACTCGATGAATCTATTTTTGTCAAAAGCCAAAGGATGTTGTGACAGATGTGGCTGAGGCTGAGATTTCCATTTGGATTCATGCAAGCATTATGTTAAATATCCCAGATGTTATCCCACCTTTATTTTTATACGCATTTTTATGGAAATAATTATAACCTAAAATTAGTTTAATTTTTTTTTTTGTAGAAAAGAAAGTTTCAATTTGTTTGATATAAAAATGTTATGTTGAGTTGGGCTTTTAATGAACTTTTTAACAGTTTGGCCCAATTACTGATAAAGATCTAAAAGTTATAATATATCTTATCTACACTGTTTCACTTTCAACGCCTCACGAGACACACCACAAAAATATCTAAGAGCTTCTTCTAGGGCTTCGAGGCGACAACAGCTTCCAACTAGTTCACTTTTATCACTGCACAGGTAAATTGTTTGATATCATCTGTAGTTTATGATTCTCAGAGATCTTGGATCTGATCTGTTTGCTCTTTCAGGGTGAAAAGTAGAACGAAGAAGTTTGTTGATCTCGTGTTTTTTTTTTTAAATCTTTTGTTAGATGAATTGCTTCAATGGTCTCTCTGTTTTTTTAAAGAAAATGTTTTTAGTGTTAAAGACTAATACTTTACTTTCTTGTTCTCGTTTGGAATCCATTTGTGAGTTATTTCAGATCTGAGGTTTTGCCACTTAGATTAGATATGTTTTGCATGTTTTATCTGTGGTCCTTTTGTTTCTAATGTTCTTGTCGTTAATTGCCTGAATTTGAGCAGGAATTGTAAAAATTTGTAAGTGTTGATGCAAATTGATGTCACTAGTTTTTTTTTCCCTTTGTTTGAATATATGTATCAACTTAGTTGTGTGAAGTCCTTGTTTTGGTGCTTTGGTGTTGTGAGGAAGCCTCATGAATCTTTTTTTTTTTTTTTTGGTTCATGGTGACTGCAGGAAACATGAAGCCAGTCTTCTGTGGGAACTTTGAGTATGATGCGCGTGAGGGTGATCTTGAAAGGCTATTCAGGAAATACGGAAGGGTTGAAAGAGTTGATATGAAAGCTGGTAAGCCCCTTTTCTTTCTTTCTTTCTTTCTTTCTTTCTGCTTTTGTGCAAGTTATCTTTGTGGTCGACTTCGATGAACAACAAGCAGTCTCGTAAAACCACCACTAAGTGCCATGTGATGAAAGCAAAACTTCAAATGCAATGTCGTCAAACCCACTTCCACGTTCATTCCACGATAGGGCTATTGAAGAGATCCATTTCCTCCACCACATCTCAACCAAACAGAGAGTTCATCGACACAGCGTGCTGAAAGTTTGCAAAATACTTGAGAAGAGAGATTGAAATAATAGTGTAAAACCGCCAATTCTCAGCGTTTTCTTTGGCGCAGGATGTTTCATACTCCCACCAGACCATGGATGGACCTTAAGGAAATTCCATCTCATTGTCCCCCCCAAAACGAGTCTCACTTTCCATCCACAATGACATTGCCATCTTAACCTCTGCATATCATTCTTCATCGCATTCCACTCTTGGGCACATGCCTCTTGGAAACATATTCATTCACATCCTGTCTGACTTCCACATTTTCACTTCTTCCTACATATTATATTCCATAATGCAAGGTCTGTAACTGCTTCACTGGTCATTTAGTTTGCAGAGTTTTTTAGCCGCTGTGGCTGTTCAAAATTATCTGTTCTACTAAGTAAAGGATATTTGATGCTACTGACCGCTGAAGAACGGAGGACAGTCTTCCTGTTTCGCTGGAGGTTCTTAACTTTTCTCACTATTCATGTACTCATTCTTTGGATTTTTTTCTTCAGGGTTTGCGTTCATATACATGGAAGATGAGAGGGATGCTGAAGATGCCATCCGAGCTCTTGACCGCTTTGAATTTGGACGTAAGGGTCGCAGACTCCGTGTTGAGTGGACAAAGGTAGGTTCGTTAATCTCTTTTCAGACTTAGTTATGCTGTTTGACATTGATTACCTTAATGTTTCTGTGTTTAGGGTGAGCGTGGAGGTGATAGAAGATCTGGTGGTGGTTCAAGGAGATCCTCATCTATGAGACCTTCCAAGACTCTGTTTGTGATAAACTTTGACGCGGATAATACAAGGACCCGGGATCTAGAGAGACACTTTGAACCATATGGCAAAATTGTGAACGTTAGGATCAGGAGAAACTTTGCATTTATCCAATACGAAGAACAAGAGGATGCCACTAGAGCACTTGATGCTACAAATAACAGGTAGGTTTGTTCCTGTCCAGTTCATTAACTATGTATTCTCATTATTAAGTTAAGACTAGCATTCTGTGTGTGTTTTCATCCAGTAAGCTGATGGATAAGGTGATCTCGGTGGAGTATGCAATGAAGGATGATGATGCAAGAGGGAACGGACACAGTCCCGAAAGACGCCGTGATAGGTCACCAGAAAGGAGAAGACGATCACCTAGTCCTTACAAAAGAGAAAGAGGGAGCCCTGACTACGGCCGAGGAGCTAGCCCCGTTGCTGCTTACAAAAGGGAAAGGACCAGTCCTGACTATGGCAGAAGACGTAGTCCAAGTCCTTACAAGAGAACAAGGCGTAGTAGTCCCGAGTATGGTCGCGACCGCCAAAGAGGCGTTGAGAGCCCTCGGAGGAGGGAAAGAGTTGCAAGTCCCAGGTACAGCCGCAGTCCCGATGGCAAGAGAGAGAGGCTGAGCCCTGATCACAGCCCGTTTAAGAAGGAAAGCTCGAAGAATGGTGGTGGTGAAGTTGATAGCCCAAAGGATAGGAGGGAGAGATCAAGGTCTAGCCCTGAGAATGGTCAAGTTGAGAGCCCTGGCTCTATTGGGAGAAGGGACAGTGATGGTGGCTATGATGGTGCAGAAAGCCCGATGCAGAAGAGGTAAGATGGTCAAAGTTAGTTCTGTTACCTGTTCATATTACTAAACTAATGATTGTTTCTTTTTGTTTGTTTTACATTTAACAGCCGTTCTCGTTCGCCTTTAGCTGAAGAGTGAAGGAAAGTGGATCCAACCATCTCTAGCAAAGCAGGATGTTGTAACTGTTCTGTAGTCAAACTCTGTGTGTCATTATTAGTTTCTTTGCCTTTTGATTGATACATTCGAACTCGGATCTCTTGTTTTGTCGGATTGAAACACTCTTATTGTGTGCTTAAAATGTGTCGTGTTACTGAATTATTCGTTTATAATCGTATCTCAGTTGGAGACCAGCCATGAACAAAAAATATGGTATGCTTCAAAACGCATGAGGGTGTTGAGAAATAGTTTTAATTGTATAACTAGATCATAACTCGCCCGACTGGGCGGGTCTTTATTTTTATGGTATATATAAACATTTCAAAAAATACAATCTAATGGTTCCAATTTTACTAAGTAATTAGGTGATTTTCCCGTGCTCATGCACGGACATAAATATTTATAAAATAAACATATTATAATGTTTATTGATATTTACTTTAACTTTTATATTAATTCATAGCTTTTATGTATAATTTAAATTAATAATATTACATTAATTTAGTAATATATAATTTTAGATATATTATATTTAGTCAGTTTTATCATTTGGATATATATATTGGATTATATATATTTCTCTGAATTCAATTATAATTTTTTTATTCTAAATATTTTAAATTTTTGATTAATTGTTTTATTTACATTTATGTTGGTTGTTATCTTAGAAATATAAGTATATCTTAGTAAAATTATGTATTTTAAGATTTTTTGTGCTTAGAACGAAAAAATAAAAATTAAAGTGTCTGATTCTAAATTGCATACATAAGTAATAATAAATTTTTGGAAACTTATGAACAGATATCAATATTTACAATAATTAAATATTTTATAAATTTTAAATATTTTATGCCTTAAATTGATTGGATGGTAAACTGAAATTTGTTTTAAATAATTTTAAAAATAAAGAATTATGATTTTCTTAAGTATTTTGATTATGGTTATATTAAATATCACAAACATAAAGACAGAAAATTAAACATCAAAAGAGTTAATATATCTATCTCGTTAAATTATATAGTGTTATGATATTTTAAAAGAAGTGTAGTTATTTGATCAAAAGATGTTTTTTTAATATCTCTTAAAATATGCAGTAAAAATGTGATTATTTTTGAGAAATTATATTATATAAGTAAAATATAATATATATTTTTTGCTGTAACTTTAAGATATTATAATCAAATAAATATACTAATTATAATTTTTTTTTGTCAATTAAGCATATATCAGTTTATGTTACTTAATTATTTTATGTAATCATCTAATAAAATAGATAGATATATACAAAAACTAATTACTTTGAAAATACATATTTTATTTTTTAAATTAGTTTTTTAAGAAAAAATATTTCTTTTTCTAATATCAAGATTATTTGTATGAACTTTTTTTTAATGAAAACACATTATATACATATATTTTTTTCATCTAAGAAGATATAGATATAAAGTATAACTAGATTTTGAACCGCGCTTGAAAACGCGGAAATTTTTTATGGTTAAAAATTTATATAATTGGTTTTTGTCTTAGTTTAAAGAATATTTTGATATAAAATCAGTTCACCAAAATTTGTGGTGATGATTATTTTTCATTAGTTTTTAGTTTCAGTTTTTATTTTTAGATTTTGGTTTTTGGTTTTTAGTGTTTAAGTTTCTACTTTTCATTTCAGTTTTTGGTTTGAGTTTTTTTAATTTTTAAACCCGCTAAGTTAGTTTGAACAAATATTACTAACAAACAAATCTCAAATAATCGAACATCTAATTCAAAACTAAAAAGATGACAACAAATTAAAAAAAAAAATTTGAAATAGTTTATTTTGTAAATAAACAAAGTAAAAAATATAACATGTGTTTTCAGCTTTTGGTTTTAAGATTTGGTTTTTGGTTTTGCTTTACATTTTTTAATCAGTAAATTACTTAAGAAAAATAAAACAATAAATTATTTAAAAGTTACCACTGAAATTTATCAAAACAAAGTGATTGTTATTTAGAATAAAAAAATATATTAACATGTTTTAAAGTACATGATTTAAATAAATGATTACTAATAGATAATTTTGTTTTGTTAAAAATATTAAATACCTTGTGGGTCTGAAAATAATAATTGATTTTTTGATCTTTTAAGGTGAAAAGTTTATTCAATGTTTTTAGAGTTTTTTTCTTAATACTAAGCCCAAAAACCAAACTATATAATTTGTTCAAAAAATAAAAATAAGCCCAAGACTATATTCCATAAATAACCACTGGTTTAATTTAAATATATTTAGTAGATTTCCATATTCCATATTTTGATGATATATATTCTTTTAAAACATTCCATATTTGTAGGAGAAAATATGTGTTTTTGGTATAGAAATAGATACCTGCCATATTTTGAAGGCAGTTTACATTAAGGTCGTCTTTTTATATTAATTGTGTTGGTTTAATTTAAGTAATACAGTTCAATCAATTATATTATTTTTAACATTCTAGAAAGGGTCCAAATTTAAATGACAACTTGTATCAGTAGATAAAAAGAATGACCCTGTTTTAATATAGTAGATTACTTAAAAAGTATAATTTATGTTATTTAAAAATATATTTAAGTTAAATATTAATATTTTGTAAACTTTCCTTTTTTATGAAACCATATTATATATATACTTATTTTTTCGTTTTTAATAGTTTTGTAAATTTTATAAATATTTCCTTTTTGTTTTATATTGTTATTTGGAAGATTTTAAAAAAGAAATAATAATATTTAAATATATTTTTAATTCATGAGGGGTATCATAGTAATCAACCAGCGTGAGAGTTAACATGAGCGCGACACCTAAGAAATTGACTTCTCAAATAATATTATAGAGATAGTATACTGTTTAAATATTATATTTCATCATTGTATTGTGTAACAGAGGCGTCGGTATAATATTGTGACCTGTTAATATTTTAGTTATAGTTTATAAGGTTTTTTTTTGCTAAATTTGGTACAAAATTATATATACGAAACAATTTAGTCAAATTTTTAAGTTAATTTTTCAACGAAGAATTAGAAAGCAAGTATATCACTGTTAAAAATTTATAACAATAGTCAATATAAATTATATAAATAAAATATATATTATTCTTGATTTATTCTAAATAAATTTAAAACACGAGTATATATATGTAAAAATAATTTTCAGAAATAAAGTAATATTAATGATAGAAAACCCAAAATCAATAATAATGATACTTTGGGCCATATTAATCTTTAGCTTAATAAATAAAGCCTATTAGTTTTGTAGGTTATCATTGTTTTCAATCACCATAATTTTAAATATTTCCTATTCATGTTTCCAAACACTTAACTTTTTGTACTTCAGCTTTAATAGTATAGATTGGGTTAGAATTGTTTTATTATAGAATAAAAAATAGAATGATAGATAAACAAATAAATGGATTATTCTATTTATACAATACACTAATTTTTACACTATAGAGCAAAAATATAGTAAAATTGGTATATTTTTACTCAATAATTAAGGTTCGAGGTGTTCAAACTAGGCCTCCTTAATAGGGTAATTTTTTACAAAAACCATTCGATTTGGATATGGTAAATAAACAAAACAACAGTAAAAAGATATAAATATATACATATAATGGTACATGATAACTGATTTGTTATATAATTTAGTTTCTTGTTAATAATTAATATCATATATTTTTACATTAAAAAATTCTAATTTGAAAAACATTTAAACAATAACAAAAACAAAAACTACTCAACGCAATTGAATTTCTTTCTTATTATTTTTAAATAAGCTTATTTTTTTTACTTTTTTTTTACGTTTGAATAATTGACAGAGTGAAGGTATGCTTTATTAATTTTCTTTTCTTTTTCTTTATGTATTATCTAAAATTGATTTGATTTGATTTTGTATGCTTTAAAAAAAAAAGGAAATTAGATGTTGCATGAAATTTCTTTTAACAAACATTAAAGACAATAAGAATTATAAAAACTGAGTCATTGATCATTTAGTTTGTTATTTTTTGACATTCTATTATTAACTGATATTATTTTAATAAATGATAGTTTTGACAACATGCGTCTTTAAAATTCATATAATATAAAAACAAATCAAATAATAATGTTTTATGGTATAAAACTGAATAAACCGAAAACTGCTAGTATAAAAACCAAACCAAACCAGATTAGCCATGGTTCTAATATGGTAGCTAATTTTTATAAATCAAAATACCGGAAAGCCAAAAAAACCGAATCGAAATCCAGATTGAACACCAGAACAAAATAATAAACATTAATATTTTTGTCAAATTTGATAATGAATATTTTATTATATTATTGTTGCAGATATAGAGAAAAGGAAAGGAATAATTTTGTACATAATGTAAATTTCAAATGATAGAGATAAATAATTTTCTTTTGGAATGAATGTAAAAATTTTATTCAATCAAAACTTCTATTACATCAAGTGCATCCATTGTTGATTAGCAAATAAAATCAAATAATAAACTCAAACGTCCTCTTTTAACACTTCAAACTAAGAAGTGTCTTGCATTCTTGATCCAAACCACACATACAACCCTTCTTCAAGGTATCTTTGACAATTCCCCTTGACTCCTAACAACTTCAATCTTATCAATTTATCCACACATTTGATCAAAATTTTTCATCTCTTTGTTGTTCTCCATGCCTATCAACATTTTGTTTCCTCCATAGACTATGCAACAAAACTTGAAAAGCATACCGAATAAGGAAACATTTCAGTTGCTGTGTAATTGGATTTTGGTCAAGAAACCACATCTAGAACCACACTCCATTCTAGAGTGAAAGCTTCCTTCATTATCCTTTCTACTAGCTTCTTCCACACTTTTCCAGAGTATCCACACTTGACGAACATATGCTGGCAAATCTCCTGCTCTTCTTGACATAACACACACAATGTATTCATTGTTGTATTCCACCTCTGTTTTCCATCACAAGTTAATTTGTAGTATGTTTTGAGCAGCTACCCATAATATGAAAGATAATTTGGGAGTTGAATGGGAAAACCACACTCCTTTAGTCCAATCACACTCTGGTTGTGCTTGACGCATGTATACCCAAGTCTTCTTTGTTGAAAACTGATTTGCAAACCAGTTCTCATCTTATTTTCAGAATGGAACATCATCAACCTGATTATTCGTGCTTCTCAACTTATTAATTTCATCTCCCACTTCGTTTAGAATTCACAATCTGTGCTTAATGATAGAACAACACATTCACAACTAAAGTATTTTTTTTGTGATACCAAGCCTAATAGTGCCTTTATCACCAAGTAAATCTTTAAGACATCCCAAAGAAGACCAAGAATCATACCGAGTGATGTGTTTGCTATTATTAACTTCCCTCCTTATGTAAGATTTCTTAGCTTCAGAATTTTTTTTTCACATCCAGGATCCTATATTAGAAATGTTTTTCATTGGCCAGAAGAAATCTTTCTTATCAAGTAACAATGAATCCATTTAAACCATAACTAGATTTTAACCCGCGTAACTGCACATATATTTTCTAATTTTTATTTCTCACATTTATGATTGTTCCTATATTTTAATTATTTGTAAATTGTATTTATTTATGTATTATTGATGTTTAAACAAACAAAGTGGTGTGTTAATCAAAAAAATTGTTTTGAGAATGGCATTTAAATTTTGATTATAATTTAACTTTCTTCAAAAGTTATAAAAAAAATATTTTTTAGTTTAAATGATGGTTCTTACGTTTATAAAATTATTAATTGTTAATTTTAATTTGTTTATCAGTGAGTATTCTTAACAACTACTTCTTAATCATGTCATCAGGGCTTTGTTAATGTAAATTGTTTATTTTTTTTCTCAATTATGTGTTTTCGAGTCACAAGAAAGTAATTGGATAAATGAAACTCAAATGAGAACCGACTCCATTTAAAATGGGTCCAATTGGGTTTTCAATATTGTGTTAATATATCCAAAACGAATCTGAGTAAGTTCAAAAGACACATAACCCAATTGTATAATATTCGAACGAGACTAATTAACAATATAAACCAAACCGGTTTAAAAAAGCTAGACCTGAAGAATCAAACCAAATTTTGACCAAGAAATAGTACCAAACCTGAACAAAAATTTGTTAAATATCCGAGTATGTTCAAAACTTTGGTATATAAAGAACCAAAACCGACCCTGATCCGAACCAAAAATATTTGGGTATGTGAATATCCTAATCAGATCTATATACACTTGAATAAGTTATCTATCTTGAGATTTTAAATACAAAAAATATCTAAAATTTATAATATAACTTGAAGTTGTCGAAAGTATTTAAAATATATACAAATAGTAAAAATTAAATAGCTAAATTAGCTAAACAATACTCAAAACAACAAAAATACTTAAATTTTTTATTAATTTTCCATCTGATTTTTCAAACCAAACCATTTTTTATGTTAAATTTAGGTATTCTGGCATGCATTATTTAAATTTATATTATATATATAGATTTTGATAATTTAATGTATACATGAATTTATTTTTTAAAATAACTTTAATGGGTTATCAGAACTTAAATCGAACCCGAAAATATCCAAACCGAACTCAAACCAAGATTTTAAATACAATACTAAAATAAGAGTAAAATCTTTAACTCCGAAAATCTAAAATCTGTAAAGACCTAAAGCGAATTCAAATGGGTATACAAATGTCCACTCCTAAGTCAATTTATTGAGAATAGATTAGGTTATTATAGATACATTAATAAAAGATAAATTATTATTGTTACTACAATTTAGTCAATGACTCTTGAATATATAATCTCTATACCTATCATTACTGATGAATATATTTTCACATCATTAATAGTGAATATGTAATTTATTAATGATGACAAAATATATAAGGTGATAGATAATGATGTCAAAATGTTATTAGGAAGTAAAATATGATTTTTTAGAAAATAGTCCATTTTAAAGAAAAAATTACACAGGAAAATAAATTGTGACTTCTATTTTAACATATAAGTTGCAAATTAAGATGAGAACTAGATTTTGACCCGTCCTTAAAGAGGACGGGACAACCATTTATGCTTTAAATTTATGTCCTTGTTTGATTATTCACAAGTATGTATAGACATGAGTATCCGGGTTCAGATAGATTGTCGTTAATAATTTTGGTTTGGTCCAACATATATAGATTAAATACGATTACATACAATTTAATGTGTGGTATAAGATTGATTTTTCTTATTAGATAACAAATTTTAGAGATCCGATGAAATTATGAGTTGTATTCGATAATCTAAAGTATTTATTTGTAATAGTTTATATTTTGAGTTCAAACTTATTTTTTATAAAAAAATAAATAATTTTAGGGTACTATTATAAACAATTTGGTTGATATTATTGTCATATAAAATAAATAGAGATACAACCGACTGTTTATTTTAAAATTATGGTCATAAAAATTGACATTGTATTATATAGACGGTATGTGCTTAAAAATATGATTAACAAAACAAATATATAAGAAAATAACATAAAATTCAAAATACAACTGCGAAAGATTATTGCAAACCCGTAAATAAATCAAAACATCATATTAACGACCCAAGCCCAACACAAATATACCGACAATATCTCTTTAATATATCTTGGACATGCGACAACCACATATCTTTTCAAGAGCGGATATATTTTCTTTATAAATTGATTTATACGAAACAAAGATTTGATAATTATAAAATTACATGTGTTGAAATTTTGCAACTTAATACATTTATAATTGTGTTGNAACCACATATCTTTTCAAGAGCGGATATATTTTCTTTATAAATTGATTTATACGAAACAAAGATTTGATAATTATAAAATTACATGTGTTGAAATTTTGCAACTTAATACATTTATAATTGTGTTGAGCAGTGTTTTCATACCCGACACGGGTTTGAGATTGAGCAACTAAAATTAGTGATATGTATATATTGCAGTTCGGATTTAACTAATTCACCGCTATTCAAAATTTTGGTAAGAATCCAAAATCCGTTAGTAACATGTCACCTAGAACTGATTGACCCGTGTAAAACTAAGATAAAATTGGTGATCTAAAAAAATTGATCAAAATTTTATATATTTTAAAATGAGTACATGAAATTGAATAGTATATTTGATTTGTGATTCTTTACTAAAAGAAATACTACGTTGTCTGATAAAAAAGAAGAAGAGAAAGGCGATAGAGAACACCAAAAAAATGTACTCGTTTTTCAGTATTATTTAATTTTTATTATTAATAATTTTTTACTGGTTCTATTTTTAATTTAGACTTAAATTTTATTTTTTATGATTGCTATTATTTACTTGGTAGAAACCGTGATATAGAATAAAAATGTTAGATATGGTTTTATATATATTAAAAATAGGTTGACATATCCATTTCGAACTTTTACATTCAAAAAGCATTTTATGCATAAAATTTTAATTAGTTAACAACACACTCACACACACACACACACACACACACACACACACACTTATATATATATATATATATATTGAAATAATCATAATTTGGTGTATTTATTTGATTTTAATTTTAACCAAAAATTTAAGAAGTTTAATTATAAAAACTTCATTTTATGATGTGAAATATTTATTGCTACTTGATAAACAAAGATTCACTTTCTAAAATAAATACTCCCAATAAGAATATGTGCTTTCAATCAAATATGCATTTAATAACAAATAGTATTTGTTAGGTTAATTAAGAGGGAGGAAAATAGTGTTCATAAATAATAACTACATCTAATAAATTAAATATTAAATATATTTATTTCAATGGTACAATCCTAGTTTAAGACAGTCGAGTTTGGCACATATATATGTTTCCAATATATTAGTGTAGATTTTGACCCACACTTTGATAGTGCATAATTGTTTTCTGTTAATAATACTATTAACCCGTTTGTTAGTTCATAATAGAAATGAAAAATCTATTTGTTCAAACCGTTTGTAACTTGATAAATATTTTTTGACCTGTAGAAAATGAACACATTAAAAAAAGTTTAACTTATTCCAATACATATGACAAATGAATTTTTGCCCATAAACTATATAACAAATGAAAATTTTGACCCTTATATATATTAAACTTAAGTTATATTCATAGTAGAGAACATTATATGACTCATATATATAGTAAAGGAAGTTTAATATATAAAAGTAAAAGTATATGCCAAAACATATAGGAAACAATGAGAACTTAGTTTTTTTTTTAATATATAAATAAAGTAATATTGATTAAATACAACTATAGTTAGATATGATAGGAAAAACTATTAATTTGAAATGTATAAACCAAACAATATTTTCTTTCTATTTATTTTATTTTCAAATTAAAAAATAATACTCATTTAGATAAATATGAAAACAATTAAGTTTTGTTATCGTTTTGAAATCTCTGCATAATCCAAGTTATATTCATTTTATTAGATTATATCCTTAATATCACCATTTTTATTCTTATATGATTAACATTTGTTTCATATTTGTTTGGATGCAAATCTCGTCGTAATGAAGAAGATAATTGAAAAGAGGAGAAATATTTTAAATGATGCTATTACGAAGTATTCTTAATAAGTTATCTAGTTGAAGAGATTATCTCACATATTAATTTATTTGTTACATTCTAATAAATGTATACTCTTAAATTTGTTAGTTCTTTATAATACTTTTTTACAAAATATTTTTAAAAGTTTTATAACAATTTAAGTTCTAGGTATATTATTTTACATATTTATTGTATAAATAAAATGAAAATTCGATTTTTTTATTTGATGAATTACTATAAAAACTGTATTTAAATTTAAATTTTATGATGCGCTATATATATCTTTTTATTTTACATGTTTGTTTGTTATAAATCGAAAGTCCTACTCCATTACATTACATTTACTTGAAAGATAAGTTATTAGCATAAATGGTGTACATATATAATCTCTGGTTCATGATTTCATAATCTGTTATATAACAGCAAATTACTATTTAACATTAAGTACTTTCGTATTTGCTTAAAAATACTTTTTATATCATTAGGAATATTTACTTTTTACCATATAGTCAAAAAGCAAATTATAAATAAAAATTACAAATATATTAAGGTAATTAATAAACATGATATTTCTATAATTATCACCATAATTGGCGATATTTAGGAATATTGATTTTGTAGTTTAAATCAATGACATAATATTGTTATTAAAATTAAAATGGAGAGATAATCAAGGCAATATATATTTTGTTGGAAAAAGATTTGGTGGAAAAAGATTTGGTTGAAAAATAATTAATAAAAACTATAGGTTTAAATAATACAATGGCAAAGATCTGTAAATATTTCCAAAAATCAAGGGGACCTCAAAAAAAGACCTTGTGTTTTAATAGTATAGATCTCCACAATTTCAGACATAGGATAGTGTTGATAAATAATTTATTTCCTCATCCTCAAGATATTCAAAGTAAAGTTATTTTATTTTCAATTTAAAATAATAAATAATATTCTGTAAAGATATTTTTCCTATTTTAGTGATATAAATTGATTATCTTATATGTAAAATAAATTATTCATTAAACATTGTCTTTTAAATATTTATCGGATATTAAACGACTATTAACATTGACTAGAAACAATTTTCTAAATTAATATAGGTGGCAAATCAAATCTTTCTTATAACGGTTTTAACGGTTTTTTGAAAATCATTTTTGACATTACTTAATCAAGAATTTCTTATAAAATTTCTAATTTAACATTGATTAATAACAAACATATTATCATCTTAATTACAACACTTTTTTTTCTTTGTGACAAAAAAAAAACAATATAACTATTTTTGTTTTCTTTTCTTTTCTTCTATGGGCAGATTTTTCTTTTTCTTTTCTTTTTGTTGGTCAAGCGTATGGCCGAGATTAGTCGTCTGCTTTATAATGTGTTTTATTTTTATTTTTTTCCTTTCTTCTCCTCAATGCTGCTGTAAAGCTTTTTAATATCTTCTACTTGATCTCTTCGAATTCCTACTGATTTTGGGATTCGAGTCTACTTGATTTGACCTTCTCTGATTTGAAAGTTGCAGATTGGATTCAAAGTTTCTTCCTTTATGTATGTTCACGCCTTTGAGGAAGCTACTTCAAGTTTGCTCCTTTTTGTTTATTAGGGCTTCCCAGTGTAGTAAAGAATTCATCTTTCCCCTTTGTTTGCATCAAGAATACAATTTGATTTTGGTAGTTTTTATAGGTTTTACCCGTTTTCAGATTTGTATGTGTATCTGATTTCGTTTTCAGATTTTGATTAGGCTTTGAAGATCAGTTGAATCATTGTAGTTCTTTGAATCCTGAAGAGTTGTTTTTTCCGACAGATATCTCTGTTTGGTCGGTGATAAGATGTGTGTTTAGACCATATCTGCTTTAGGATCTGTTTGGCTTCTGTTTCTAGTTTATAGGCCTACCCGTTTTTGGATTTGTGTGTATATATATATGTCTATCTAGTTACTGATTTGGTTTTCATTCCCTGCAGATTTTGACCATTGAGCGACTAGGCTTTGAAGATCAGCTGTAGTTCTTGGATCCTGAACAGTTGTATTTCCGACAGGCGTTTCAGTTTGGTCGGTGATAATATTTGGGTTTAGAGCATAACTGCTTTAGGATCCGTTTCTGTTGGTTTGGTTTTGAGTGGACGGTTTAAAGTTACAAACTTTTTCATTCAATCCCTCCTTTGGTCTTTGTCTTGCTCTCCTGGGGCATGAACAAACCGGGGGTCGATTCGAGGGCCGATGGTGTTGGCTCTGAAGCTCTAAATATGCAGAGGAGCAACAGTGGCATCAATAACATGCGTATCCCAACACCACCAATGTCCTTCTCCTCCAATAACATTCCCGGTTCTTTGATTCTTGACGGCTCTGCTTCAATGCAGCAACACTTATCTCAGCAACAGCAGCAGCAAGCAGGGCAAAGTTCAGTGCCAATGAGGGAAAACGATTACTCCCATGTGGATAAAAAGCCCAGGATAGAAGTGAAGCAAGAGGGGATGTTGCAGCAGCAGATTTTCCAGCAGCTGATCCAGCGTCAGGACCCTACTGGAAGGAACCCGCAGCTGCAGGCATTGCTTCAGCAGCAGAGACTGAGACAACAGCAGCAGATTCTTCAGTCCATGTCACCTTCTCAGAGATTACAGTTACAGCAGCAGCAGCAGTTGAGGCAGCAGTTACAGCAACCAGGCACTCAGCAGCAGATCCCTCCTAATGTGCGTCCTTACGAAGTTGGCGTGTGTGCAAGGAAGTTGATGATGTATTTGTATCATCTACAGCAACGTCCTGCTGTAAGCTAATAATGTCTATGGATTATTTTTTAAGTTATCATTCTATCACTGATTTTCTGATACGTCTTTTTTATATAGGAAAATTGTATTACTTATTGGAGGAAGTTTGTGGCGGAATACTTTTCACCTCGTGCAAAGCAAAGATTGTGCTTGTCACAGTACGAAAGTGCTGGGCACCATGCGCTTGGCATGTTTCCACAGGCAGCTCCGGTCAGTTTCTTCTTACCCTCTGTGTGTTATAATCTTTGTTTATTACTCCCTCAGCTTTTTAATTTGATGTCGTTTTAGATTAATTATTTTAACACAATTCCACCAATAATAAAATAGACTGCAGAATCAAATGGTCATATAAAATAAAATTTTAATAATTTTACTTTGGAAATTGAAAACTGGAACAAAACTTTTCTCTAAAACGTCATGTATTTGAAAACGGAGGGAGTATTGTTCTTCTCATATATCTAAAATCAGCATAATTGTAGTCACACACATGTTTACTCCACATATACTACTTGTTAATATCACTACACTTTTCTTTCCATTAATAAGTCCATTATGTTTTGGTTGCAGGATATGTGGCAGTGTGATCTTTGCGGCACCAAATCTGGAAAAGGATTTGGTAAGAGAGTTACTATTTTTATTATGTGCCTTCACTTGAACACAATGAAGCAACTTTCATATGCTTTTTATCGTTTAAGAAAAAAACTCTTTACTCGAGATAGAAGCTAAGCTGTCATCTTCTTGTGTCAATTCTACAGAGGCAACTTTCGATGTGCTTGCCAGACTGATTGAAATCAAATTTGCGAGTGGAATCATTGATGAGCTCTTATATCTAGACCATCCAAGAGAAAACAGATTTCCCAATGGAGTGATGATGTTAGAATATAGAAAAGCAGTTCAGGAAACTGTACACGAGCAGTTTCGAGTAGTCCGTGAGGGCCATCTTCGCATCATATTCTCTCAAGATTTGAAGGTGGTTATCCTATTCTTTGAAACTTAAACGTTCTTCAAATTTTGTTACTGCCCTTTCTCTTCATTGAACATGAAAAATGAAGAAAAAAAAGCAATCACTAATGTGCTAGTTAGTGCTTAAGCTAATCTTGTTCTTGCTTCTTTCTAGATACTTTCTTGGGAGTTTTGTGCTCGGCGTCATGAAGAGCTTCTTCTCCGCAGACTTATTGCTCCGCAGGTCCTATTCTGATGACATGACCTATTTATTATAAGCTAAAGGCTTTCCACAAAACGTTTGTGGTTAACTGTTTAACCTTTTCTTTTTCCTTAAACGTTTGTGGTTATTAGTTTGAGGAGATGTTTAGACATGGTACAATGGTGTTGGAAAGTGTATTAAAAACTAAGTATTGGTCATGCAGGTGAACCAGTTGCTTCAGGTTGCACAGAAATGTCAGAGCACGATCACGGAGAGTGGGTCAGGGGGAGTTTCACAGCAGGATTTACAGTCAAACAGTAACTTGTAAGCTGATCCGTAACACACTTGAATTCACCTTTTTACATCCAATATTATGATTTTCTTATTATCCATGTTCTGAAATTTGTTTATTGGGTGGGGATTTGTGTCTCAGGGTTTTGGGAGCAGGACGGCAACTGGCGAAGTTTATGGAATTACAATCGCTGAATGATCTTGGCTATCCAAAAAGATACATCAGAACTCTACAGGTACTCACTCCTAGCAGTAAGTTTTGTATCTTAAGTCTTTAGAAGTCCTAATATAGAGAGCCATTGCGAGTGGCAGATATCTGAAGTTGTCAAGAGCATGAAGGACCTGATGAATTTCACTAGCGAGCACAAAGTTGGCCCTATTGGTAAGTCTACAATTCTTGATTGTCCCTCTGGTGTGGGCTTCACTCTCCTGTTGAGGCGTGATTTGAGTTTCTGACTGAATGTTAATGTTTTGATCCACTTATGCAGAGGGGTTGAAACGTCTTTTGGAACAGACAGCGACAGCAAAGCTTCAGAGACTGGAGCATTTGGGGAATAGTGGAGCTATGAACGGGTCAGCTCAAGCTCAGATGGCGTTGACTCAAGGAACAATGAACGGCATAATTGGCAACAACAACAACAGCTCCAACTCCAACAGTCACAATCAACTTGTTGGTCGTGGAGCTATGAATGGTTCGGCTCAAGCAGCAGCAGCTCTGACCAACTACCAAAGCATGCTTATGAGGCAAAACGCTATGAATAACCCAAACTCAGTTACAGTCAAACAAGAGGGGTTCTCTAGTCATAACCCAACCCCAAACTCAAACCAGAGTCCATCATCTTCCTCCCATCAGAGGCAGAACTTAGCAACGCCTGGATTCCCTAGCTCTCCTCAAATGCAACAGCAGCAACAGCGCCCCATGAATGGCGCTCCCAACACGCTTCAGCAGAATCATCCTCATCATTCACATGGCAACAATCAGGAGCAGCAGATGCTTAATCAGCTGTTACAGGAAATGTCTGAGAACGGACCAAGTTTGCAACAGCAACAGCAACAGCAACAAGCCTTTTCAGGTCAGAGTGGTGGCAATAACAACCCAACTGCCTCCACTTCCAGCATCTCAGGAGGAGGAGGAGGTCGAGCTCCTAGCCGAAACAACAGTTTCAAAGCAGTAGTCTCAAACAACAATCATCATCATTTGTCAGAAGATATGTCAATCCCAGAACTATCTCATGATTTCTCAGAAGACGCCTTCTTCAACAGTGATATTTATGGTAGCTTGTAGCCTTTGTTATATCCGAACAGAACAGAGGTATTGGTTACTTTGACTTAACACCATGAAAGAGTTTTTTAGGCTTTTTTGTTTTTGTTTTTTAGGTTGGTGCTCTGTTGTTTTACTTCTCTAGTTTCTGTTTGGTCTGAGATTTGACATTTGCATCTGGATATAGGTGTTGTAATGTGTTTCTTTATCTGTTTATTTGTGTGACCGAGACTTCATCACAGCTTTTCTTTTATGGTAAAAAATGAAATAAAAGATGGTTCTTAATTTCTATATCCAAGCTTTATAACACTTGGGAGTGTTTTCTGACATTGTTGCCTCGGATTGCTCCATCACCACTGCTGCATCTTCACCGTTGAAAGACCATGAAACTCGTCATAGTGTGGCCTGCCTGTGTTCCTTGAAACTTTGCGCACAAAACCAGAGATGAAGATATGGCTTTTGATTAAGACGTACGAGTCAGGTTGAAGTTGTGCAGAAGGAACTTCTCCATTTTCATCCATTTGGATCTGCTTCATCAGATCCTCTGACGAGCTCCAGCAACCAGAATCAGATCTCTGGCTGGTGTTTTTATTGCCATATTTCTAAAAGCATATATATATATATATATATATATATATATGTCAGGGAAACAAACTAAAAAAGCTATTTAGAAGGAAGAATTGGACAAACCATCATCATCAACCTCAATTATCTTCTGCCTTACAAGTTTGTTGGGTTCTGTCTCCAATATATTAGCTTCATCACATTGTACACGTCCCTTGCCATAGAAATGAACATATAAGAGAGAATTGCTAATGGCTAAAACAAACTTTTAGACAAATGTGCTGCAACCTGAAGTGGATATAGTAAACATCCTAAAGTTCAAATACCTGAATGCCATTGCAGTTCATATGAAGGCAATACATGAGTCTTTAATCAAAGACAAGAAGAGTAAGAGATTCTCTGTCTCTTGTTATTCACTATCATGCTTGGTGGAATAAGGAAACTGATGCAGCTCAACCAACGGTTACTTCGGTTCTTACCTAACCGACATGATCACCCTATTTCCTTTTTCGTTTTGCGTTTTCTTTCCTTTTTATTTAAGGTTCTTTTACTATTAGATTAAGGATTTACAGTTACTTTGTTGCTTATGATTTCCATAGCTAATATAAATAGGTTACGTGATCAACCTTTGTGATCACGACTAATTCAATTAATAAGATTTCAGCTTTCTAAAGAGTTCTTATCGAACACTGCGAAGAGTATTCGCAACCCTCAAGAGTTCTAACGAACACTGCGAAGAGTATTCGCGCCCTTATCCTGTTACTTCACTTCCAAGTTAGGTTTATAAGCTTCCGCTCTCCATCAGTTGGTATCAGATTCAGTACGTTTCTGGAATTCCTCTCTCGTTATCATGTCAAAGAAAACGACAGACGGAACTTCTATGGATATGAATGATTTGCGTGCCCTACTTGTAGAGATGCAAACATCCTTTCAAACATCGATGCAGACATCGATCCAACAATTGGGCGAGTCATTAACGACTCGTTTGGACTCCATGAACACCACTATCAACACGGTGCTAACTCGCGTGGATCCACGACATCCACACCTGCCACCTCTTCCACCAATCCATCAAACACAACGCAATCAGCCACAATTTCTGGGACAACACCAGCAACATCGGCAGCATCCAGGAGATCACAGGTACAATCAATTTGCTGACGCAGAAGCTCACACCGAGGAAGATGAACACCGGCAAGTTTATTTTCATGACTTGCGTCAACACAATAACAACAACAATCGATGGGAAAACAGCTTTAAAGTAGACATACCGGAGTTTCATGGCGGCCTTAAGGGTGATGATCTCATTGATTGGCTAATTTCAGTGGAAGAAATTCTGGAATTTAAGCAAGTACCACCCATTCGTCGAGTTCCCCTCGTAACAATGCGTTTTCGCGGACATGCGGCAACTTGGTGGAAGCAGCTTAAATCCACACGTGCCCGCGATGGGAAACAACCTATCCAATCATGGGAAAAACTCACCAAACACTTACGCCAAACGTTCTTACCTCACAACTACGAACGTACCATGTACAATCGGCTTCAAAACCTGAGACAAGGCAATCGCACTGTTGATGAATATGCAGACGAGTTTGCTCTTTTACTTACTCGGAATGACTTCAACAACAGTCAGATACAACTTGTTTCTCGCTTCATTGGCGGATTACGGCCCCATATCCAAACAGCAATGGCACAGTTTGATCCATCCACGATAGGCGAGGCGCATAGACGCACATCCTCGTTTGAACAACAATCCCAGTCACGATCTTCTTCATGGTCTTCACAATCCAATCGTGCTAAGGACCAGTCAGGGAACAATGCGCCATCAACAGCTCCGAAAGAAGCTAGCGATACCGCAAACCCTTCGACCAAACCAAGCACACAGGAAGAACAGACCTTGCGACGTTCTTCTCGTCAAAGCGCCCTTCGTTGTTACACTTTCGGGGAACCGGGACACCGTCAAACCAGTTGCCTTAATGCAAACCGTCGAGGCTTATTGGTTGATGAGACACATGACAAGGAGGATGTTTATGATTCTCAAGACGAAGACAACCAATCTGACGACGATAACATCCAACGAACTAGTGGTGACACGGGTCATCTTCTGGTTCTTCGGCGTTCCTGTTTCTCACCAAAACACAACGACGATAAATGGCTTCGTACCAATATTTTCCGTGCCACCTGCACCATCCAGGATCGCATCTGCACCTTTGTGATTGATTCTGGAAGTTCTCGAAACGTAATTTCCGAGGAAGCTGTTGTTAAATTGGGAATCACACGTGAAGTCCATCCTTCTCCTTATAATCTCGGCTGGCTTTCTGAAAGTGCGTCAATCCGTATCACGCACCGGACACTTGTTTCGTTTTCTATCGTCCCTTATTATAAAGATCGCATGTACTTTGATGTCGCTCCCATGGATATTAGTCACTTGCTTCTCGGACGGCCTTGGGAATATGATCGAAAGATTGTTCATTATGGAGCAGATAACACTTATCAGTTCTTGTGGGATTCTCATAAGATCCTTCTTCTCCCATCCAAAGAGTCGTTTCCCAGCAAACCACCATTGGTGTCAACCACTCCTCAGCCACGATTACCAGCGGTCACAAAAACGTCACTATCTGTTCCTATGAGACACTTAAAAGCGAACTCGATACAGAAGGAACAGTCTACGCCTTACTTCCCACTCCAGTTTCCCGTCAACTATCAACAACAGTTCCAAGCGATATCGACACAGTCTTGAACGAGTTTCACGATGTCTTTCCAAAAGACTTGCCGACAACGTTACCACCTCTGCGGGACATTCAGCATAATATTGATCTCGTCCCCGGGGCTACCCTTCCAAATCATCCTCACTACAGAATGAGCCCTGCAGAACATGAAGAATTACGTCGCCAAGTCGAAGACTTACTCTGTAAGGGACTTATCCGCGAAAGTTTATCTCCGTGTGCGGTTCCTGCGCTTCTTATCCCAAAAAAGATGGCACATGGCGTATGTGTGTCGACAGTAGAGCCATCAACAAGATTACAGTCCGTTACCGCTTCCCGATACCTCGTCTCGATGATTTATTGAATCAAATCGGGTCAGCAACAATATTTTCGAAAATTGATCTTAAAAGCGGGTACCATCAGATTCGCATCAGACCAGGGGATGAGTGGAAAACCGCTTTCAAAACTCGTGAGGGTTTATTTGAATGGCTCGTCATGCCCTTTGGTTTATCCAATGCTCCGAGCACCTTTATGCGTATCATGAACCAGTCTTTGAGACCGTTTATTGGGAGGTTCGTTGTCGTCTACTTTGATGACATACTCATATTTAGTTCCTCCTTCGCTGCTCATTTATCCCATATACGTGACGTTCTTCGTGTCCTCCGAAGCGAACAACTTTTTGCCGCCAAACACAAGTGCGAATTTGGCGTTCCCGAATTTTTATTTTTGGGATATATTGTCCCCGGCAATGGGTTAGCCATGGACAAATCCAAAGTGGAAGCAGTTCAATCTTGGCCTATCCCGAAGACAGTATCTGAAGTTCGTAGCTTTTATGGATTATCCTTCTTCTACAGACGATTCGTTAGCCACTTCAGCTCGATTATGGCTCCTATCGAAAGAAGGCTGGTTTGAATGGACACCCGAGGCGACCAAAGCGTTTGAGCTTATCAAAGAAAAGCTGACGACAGCTCCCATTCTGGTCCTGCCAAACTTTTCTGAAACTTTCGAGCTCCATAGTGATGCGTCAAAGTTAGGAATTGGAGCGGTTCTCAGCCAACATGGTCGTCCCATTGCGTTTTACAGCGAAAAATTATCAGGCGCTCGTGCAAGGTATAGCACTTATGATGTTGAGTTTTATGCTGTGGTTCAAGCCATTAAACATTGGCGTCACTACCTAGTCCATCGTGAGTTCATTCTTTTTACGGATCACGATGCGTTGCGCCACCTTGATAGCCAGTCTAAGGTTTCTTCTCGTCACGCCTCATGGATTGCATACCTGCAACAGTTCACCTTTTCTATTCGACATCAGTCAGGAAAAACTAACCGTGTCGCCAATGCTTTGAGTCGACGTCAGTCTGTCCTCACCCTTATGCATACATCGGTTACAGGGTTCTCAGCCATGTCTGATTTATACCCTCAAGATGCTTTCTTTGGTTGCTTGTTTCGAGAAGCCACGGCAGGTATATCTGATGAGTACACTTTACATGACGGGTTTCTCTTTCGCGGGCTACGCCTCTGTGTTCCCGATTGCAGTCTACGCCTGCAAATCATCCACGAGCTCCATAATGAAGGTCATGTGGGCCGTGACAGGACTCTACATTTAGTCACAACATCTTACTTTTGGCCTTCCTTACGACGTGATGTCGAGAGATTTGTTTCTCGTTGCCGCGTTTGCCAAGCATCTATAGGTAGTGCGTCTAATGCGGGGTTATATATGCCTTTGCCTATCCCCACTCAACCTTGGACAGACGTGAGTATGAATTTTGTCCTTGGCTTTCCGCGTACTCAAAAAGGGAACGATTCCATCTTTGTCGTCGTTGATAGATTCTCCAAGATGTCACATTTTGTGCCTTGTAAAAAGACTTCGGACGCCGTCAACATTGCTGTCTTATTCTTCCGAGAAGTGTATAAACTGCACGGTTTACCTACCTCTATTGTTTCAGATCGCGACACTAGGTTTCTCGGTCATTTTTGGCGTTCCCTTTGGAAACTTCTAGGAACTCGGTTGGATATGAGCACGGCTTATCATTCGCAAACTGACGGACAAACATAAGTGACTAATCGTTCTCTGGTAACCTACTTCGTTGTTTGGTGGGTGATAATATTAAGAGTTGGGATGTTAAGCTGCCTCAAGCAGAAGTGACTAATAGTTCTCTGGTAACCTGCTTCGTTGTTTGGTGGGTGATAATATTAAGAGTTGGGATGTTAAGCTGCCGCAAGCAGAATTTGCTCACAATCATGCCGTCAACAGAAGTTTGGGGTTCTGCCCTTTTCAGGTCGTGTATGGGATTATTCCTCGCTGTGCATTAGATCTCACGACTCTACCTGATCGTTCTTGTTTGCATGGGGGAGCCGTTGATTTTGTCTCTGAGTTGCAGGGTATTCATAAGTTAGCACACGACAATTTAACGATTTCCACTGCCAAATATAAGCATGATGCAGATAAAAAACGTCGGGAGTGGCTTTTTCAACCGGGAGAACTTGTTTGGGTCGTCCTGACGAAGGATCGCCTTCCTGCTGGTGACTATAATAAGTTAAAGTCTCGGAAGATCGGTCCAGTTGAAGTTCTCGAACGCATTAATGATAATGCTTATCGCGTGTGTCTTCCGTCCCATTTGCGAACTTCCAATGTGTTCAATGTCCGGCACCTTTCTCCTTTTCATGGTGATAATGTCGAGCTGGATTCGTGGTCGAATCCTTCTCAGCTGGGGGGACCTGATGCAGCTCAACCAACGGTTACTTCGGTTCTTACCTAACCGACATGATCACCCTATTTCCTTTTTCGTTTTGGGTTTTCTTTCCTTTTTATTTAAGGTTCTTTTACTATTAGGTTAAGGATTTACAATGACTTTGTTGCTTATGATTTCCATAGCTAATATAAATAGGTTACGTGATCAACCTTTGTGATCACGACTAATTCAATTAATAAGATTTCAGCTTTCTAAAGAGTTCTTATCGAACACTGCGAAGAGTATTCGCAACCCTCAAGAGTTCTAACGAACACTGCGAAGAGTATTCGCGCCCTTATCCCGTTACTTCACTTCCAAATTAGGTTTATAAGCTTCCGCTCTCCATCAGAAACACATGAGCATTAAAGAATGAGATCACTTACTTCCATGAAGTAACAGAGAGGTACAGCAATAGAAGGCTATAGAACGTGTGCTATAGGTGAAGGTTGTAGGCTATGACAAACGTGGATGCTACTTTTTCGCGCGCTTTCTTCTTAGTTTGCTGCTTGATGTAGAACTGTTACCAAAGTGAGTTGCTAGCGACTCTGGGAGGTTCTTATGAGCCAGAAATTAAATGGGCCTATTAGAGTCCGGCCCAAGTCTCTATTGGGCCACAGATTTTAACACATCTTTAAGGTAAATTCTAGCACAGAACAAGCTGTAGTAGAGACGGCTGTCGTAGTAAAATTCTCCGTCGAGATCACTCATCTGTCTACGTCGCCGCCGAGATCAGTAGATCGATAGACAGAGAGAGAGGGAAAGCGGAAGGGAAGAAAAATTCCGACATCATTAGCTTAGTTGGATCTGGGAGAGACAGAACAAAGACTAGAGAGATGGCTATGTCTCAGGTGGTGAACACGTACCCGCTTTCGAACTACAGCTTCGGAACTAAAGAACCGAAGCTCGAAAAGGACACATCCGTCGCCGACCGTCTCGCTCGTATGAAAATCAAGTACGATCCTTTCTCTCTTTCCTCTCTGTATTCTCTGTTTTCTTTTAGTAAAAGATAACCTGAATCAAAAATAAAATAAGAAAACCCTAGAAAGCTCAATCCTTTAAATGCTTAGATTTCGTGTGTTTTCTGGGTTTTGTCTCCTGGTGGATATCGTTATAACTCATTTGACCGAATCGGTTTCAAAACTAGAACTTGATACATGTATTGGTACACAAAACTGGTTAGAAAGATCGGCTTTGGTGAAAGTATTTAACTTTCAAGTGATTATGGTTACTGTACGTGTTTATAGAACAGTTACGTCCGGTAAGTTCGTTGAAAGTTTCATGCTTTATTTCCCAGGATAATTGATTACATTCTAGTCTGTAATTCTTTGTTTTAACTCTGTATTTTTATGGAGTCTGGTGACTGAAGTATATTTATTTCATGTTTTATTAATGGTGTGTGTGTTGCAGCTATATGAAAGAGGGCATGAGGACTAGCGTTGACGCGATTCTGCTGGTATGTGTTCTTCGTTCCTTTTCGAGCTATGAGTTTTATGTTTTGCAGTTTTCGGTTGACTATACTTGTTATCCAACTCCTTTGTAGTTTTTCTCTCTGTTGTATTGTAACTCTTATATTATCATAAATATAATCCTGCTGGAGTGTCAGCTTATTTGTACTTTTTCTTAGCCTTCTCAGTAACGATGCGCTTGCTGTTGTATCGTTAGAACTGTGGCATAAGTATGGAACTATGTGAGATCGGATTGAACGCATCTACGCTCTTTTCTATTTGCCATCCCTAGCTCAAAATTTTTAGTTTCTTCTAGTCAGTGTTTGAAAGACGCTATTTGGCAGGCATATATTATGCTTCTTGTTGTCTTCTTTCTACCATTATTTGCATGCACCGTTCCATGGTTGGTCATGCAGTAACATATACTTACATTCTCATCCCTTGACATTTTATTGAACAAATGATGAAAATGCGCTGATATTCTAAAGGTTAATTTTATAAACTTATTACCCACAACTACAAGTCTATCGTTGGTGCATAAGTTTTGTAAATGATTATTGTCAAGTCTAGAATTGTTACCACCTACTCTGATTTGAAATTTGTTGTATCTCTCCGACCCTGGGATTCTTCTTGATTCCTTTTGCTGATCAACCTTTCAGGTACAAGAACACAACCATCCTCACATACTTCTCCTGCAAATTGGTAACACCTTCTGCAAGCTTCCAGGTGGACGCCTGAAACCTGGAGAAAACGGTATGCATCTGCCATTAGTACTTTCTATACTCCTTAGATTTTCTTTGTTGCTTCATCTTTGGGTGTATCTTATGTCTCGCAGAAGTTGAAGGCCTGAAAAGAAAGTTGACTAGTAAGCTTGGAGGCAACTCAGCTGCCCTTGTACCTGACTGGAAGGTACTATCCTTGTTTCCTCTCTCTATTTCTTTAACTGGTAGCGACCAGATATTTAGGTATAGGTAGAAGCCTTAAATAACTAGGTCGGTGTAGCATTCTTGTAATGAAGATAATCCTGGTTCTCTAATAGAGATTGACATGCTTATTAGTTATTACATTAAAAAGAAAACTTTGCTACGAGTCCAGACATGTTTGATTGAGTTGTGTTTATCGCTCTGTCCCTGATTCATAGTTCGTTGATGGACTTTTGTCCCCTCTTGAACAGGTAGGAGAATGTGTTGCGACGTGGTGGCGTCCAAACTTTGAAACCATGATGTATCCGTATTGCCCTCCTCACATAACGAAGCCAAAGGTATTTTAAAAAGTGTAGCTTCTCAATACTTCTCTTTTACTCTTCTCCTGAATATGTTTCATTAATATCTCATCTTTGTGGAATGTGACAGGAATGCAAGAGACTCTACATTGTTCACTTATCTGAGAAAGAGTACTTTGCAGTGCCCAAAAACTTGAAACTCTTGGCCGTCCCTTTGTTCGAACTCTATGACAATGTTCAGGTTATTATATATTTCCAGATACTATCAACCTCTTTTGAAAATGAGTTTTACCCTCAAACTTCTAACCGTAAATGCTTTTCTTGAAACAGAGATATGGACCCGTTATATCTACCATCCCTCAACAGCTATCCAGATTCCATTTCAACATGATTAGTTCATGATCCGACTTGATGTTCAACATTATAGACTTATTTGGTTCATCCAAGTTTTCAGCATAAGATCTTTATATTTCTAAAAGCATTCGTCATTATTTGACTAACGGCTGTCTTGTCTAACTCGGTGTTGAATACTTTCTATCTTTGTGCTATGATTGAAACATAAGAAACTAGACCATCCTAAAACTTATTTGTTAGATCAATCATTCTTCCTTCCTTGTTTCATTCTATATGACACACGAGAAAATATCACCAATCTCACTATCTTACAAGCTACAACAGTTCACAAGTTGTACTTATTTGCTCAAAAACGGTTAACTATAACTACCACTATCTGTTAAATGGGAATAAATCCGTTAAAGCTCTTACCGCTCTTGAACCAAGTGATTAACCGACTCTGTCACTGTCAAGTTTACCGGACCAATTAACGTGGACTAACTTGTTATAGAAGGAAATTACATAGACTATTCTTCTTCTCTATCAAAGTTTGACCGACGGAGCCACGTGACGTGATCAAGTGCCTGATACGTGGCAACAAGTTACACATGTCACTCCGTAGACAGAGAAACTGGAGACAGCCATCAAGAGATGGCTGGGCTAAAGCTTTCAAGAAGCTCCACAGATTTTATCAAACGCCCATTTGGTAGTAGCTAGGAAAGCAGGAGAAGCGAAAAAAATATTCTATAATGGACTCGCAAGCGCAGTTGCAGCGAACTCATGGTCACCATCAAGCAGAGGAACCGATTAGGATTCACCATCATCCAGGTTCAAATTACAGAACTACATATAGATATAGCTTGAAGTTTAAAAAGGGTCTAACGAATCTTTTCTATGCAGAGGAAGAGGAGCATCATGAGAAAGGACCAGCAAAAGTTATGAAGAAAGCCAAGGAAAAAGTAAAGAAAGCTCTTACTAAACATGGTCATGGTCATGAACAAGAACTCTACGGTGCTGCACCAGGTTTTTGCACGTTCTTTGTTTTACTACTAAATTTTTTTCTGAACCAGAGAGATGGTTAATGTTAATGGTATTAACAACGGTTTATTAGCACGAGGAAGAGGTCACCACATTTCGGACACGGTGAGAGAGGAGTTTTTTCCGGACCCGATGAAAGAGGATATAGTGCCTCCAGGCACGAAGCTTTTTCCGATTGTGTCCGAGACAACCAGAGGAGTGGAACCAGTACGAGTCTCTCACGGACGCGAAGCACTGTCTCGTCCTGTAAGACCATCGGGTGTGTTATGAAAAGAAGAGAAAAGAGAAGCTCCAACGACATGACGCCTCATAACACCCACCACGAGAGCCGTGTAAAAGGATGCAAAACTATGTTAACTAGACATCTACCTTTAGATTAGAGCACAAGTCGAGTTAAGCTGTTTTTTTTTTTGGTAAAATCGAGTTAAAGTTGTAAAGTATGGTATATAAGTTGTTTTGGACCTTTTGGTTTGTGCGTGCTAAGCTAAACAGATTTCAAGTCCGTCTCCTCAACCACTTAAGGACATATCGACACTTTGAACATGTCTTCATCAGAGCATAGTTTACTCTTCACATGAGAAGTTACACAAACAGTTTACATGGTTTAATTAAGTTTTTCTCCCAAGTGGAAATATAAAAAGCCAATTACATATTGTTTACAAAAAGAAAATGAAAAAAGAAAATGAATGGAGGTGATGAAGAATTCGGTTTTTAATCAAATACATAACATGGAAAATGTTTTAAAGTTCCTCTTACGAATCACAGAAATACGGAAAATGATTAATATATAGATGTTTTTTTTTTGGATGAAAACAAAAGGAAAAGGATCTAGAGAGCTCGGCTTTGGATGATATCAAAGCTCATCTCGCTAGGATCAGTGGCTTGTAACTCCACCTGAATGCCGTCCAATTCTCTCTTGAACCTATCCTTAGAGCTTGCATACACCATCTTCATCCTCACTCTAGATGAATCCGGTGACCTATACCATCATCCAGCATATCCAACCAACCACATAAGCATTACTAACAATACCAAGTAACATGTAGTGTAGTCATAGTCTATAACTTATAGAGCTCGTTTAGTCTCGGTTAAATCTGGTTCAATGTATGCATGCAATTCTGTGTTTCTGGCTAGTTGAGATCGAGTTATCATGCTAATATGATTAACATTACCTATGAATTATAACGAGATAAACTATATAAGAAAATGAGAAACATTTCACAGATATCAACATCTAACATGATTATTAGACAATCTTCTCATCTGAAATTTAGATTTTTTTGACAATTTAGAGGCTCTATGTTTAACTTGGTTAGTTTCGGTTTAGTGGGTTTGTATACATGTAACTCTTTTGGACATAGGTAAGTTAAGTGAAAGGCATAAACCCCCAAAATGAGTTAATACATTAATTTAATATAAGATCATATAAATTGTTAAAACAAAATTTTATTAAAATTCTTACTAAATTGTCCATAACTTCTACAATATATTAGTCGATGATGAGCCGGTAATGACAGTAATGCCATAAAGGTGGTAAAAATACCATTGATGGTTTCTAAAAAGAGTAATATGTGTGAGAGACTACATATGCATTGCTGATGTTGTAATCTACAAGTTGAACATGTTCTAAACGTTTTAACTCAGTAAAGCTTATATATATCGTAAAATCTGATTAACATATGAAGCAAAGAAGGTTTAGAATCTCGTACCAGGCTATGAAGAAGATTTTGCTCTTCTGGCAGTTTTCATTGGTAGTAAAATCCAAATCAAAAACCGCGTAGCGGCACTCATCGGCAGGGAGGGAAGCTGTGAAGTCGTCATAAGTCTCCTGCGGACTTCCTAACTTCTCAACCACCACTTGCTGTCCATCTATCCTGAATATTATGAACCGATGGGTTCTTTTCTTTAGCTCCAAAAACTTCAGCTTGCAGTTGTCCTCCACTGCCATCCCCGATGCCGCGTTCGCCTTTTCATTCATTCATTATCATCAATTATATCACCATCAAATCACATATATCATTATCTTTTATACTGAGGTCACCAAGGTCTTTGGTCCCGTTATCAATATTTTGTTCATATATGGTCTACATTAGTTCTAATCTTCGTCTCGATATTAAGTATCACGCTAATATGATTAACTTATGAATTTAAACGAGATAAACTAAACAAACAAATGAGGAACATGTCAATAACATGGCGAAATCAACTTTAACATGATTTTTGACAATCCTCTCATCCAAACTTCATATTTAAAACCATTAGGTCTACATATTTTTCATAATCAGATGTTCTATCAAAAACTCATCAGGGTGGTTCTAAGACTAACACAATAAATTTTGGGAAATAAATAAAAGAGAAGAGGATACAAACCATTGTTTTTGTTTAGTTTCTATGGTAAGCTTGATGAAGATCGATTTGTTGTGAATCTTGATTGTCCTCTGGAAAAGAGGAAAATGTAAAAGAGGATAATGCTTAATTTGTTTGTGAAAAGAGGATCGAGACGAACTCGGACAACTTAAGACTCTTATTTATTATCTTTAATTCTGGTCTCTCGGTTTTGTTTTTGTTGTGATCACACCACACATTGTTTTCTGTTCTTCTAAACCTTAAAATTCGCTTAACCATCCCTTCTTTCAGGGAAATTTCCACTCTATTTTTAATCTATTTGTGTACACCATGCATACATAATACATGCATACGCATGCATGCATAAATAAGTATGTAGATTCATTATATGCATGCGTGATGCGTGAAATCAATAAGCTCTTTTTGTCAACATAAGGCAGCTTGTTTAGCTTTAGTATCCACGCAACATTTCTTTTGTTATTTTTGACTTTTGATCGTTAGGTTGCAAATCATTTTTGCTCATTTCCAAATTTCCATCTTTACGCCTTTTTTTAATGCAAATATAGCATTTAACGCATGTGTATTATATGAATAACATAAAAGACTACATATAAAATGGTCAAATATGTTACTGATATATCCTTAATAGCAAAGTCGGTCTTGAACTTAGAATGATGTTTAAGGATAGTCAGTTTATCTAGCCGCTCTTATCAGCTTCTCATTTTTCGATGATATAGAGTATGATTGATAAATGTTGTGATTTCATTTTTGTAGCTGTAAAATTATGTGATTTATTTTTGTTTTAGCTTTGGATTTTTAATTCTTATGAATCATTAGATTTAGGCTGTAGATACTTGTCTCTCTACATTAGTTATAATAACCTGATTTCAGAAAGGGTTTTGGGCAGTAGATATTTGTCTCTCTACATCAATTATAATAACCTGATTTCAAAAACGGGTTATAAACATTTTATAACTGTTGTAAACAATAAACAAATGATAAAGCTTGATTGCTTTAGATTAAGTGTTGTGAATTTAAATGATGCCGGCTATAAATCCCACAACTAATACCAATCATTCGCATATTCATGCTGGTCATCGCTGAACTAGCTGATGCTTGTAAAGTATGGAAGAAGACCAAATTTAAGCAAGATACTACTCTTAGCAAAATATGTTCAGGAAGACGATCTATTTCCACATCTAAATTACCATATAGTAACAAATGTACATAATATTTCAATGTCGTCCTAATTACACACCGTTTAAGTTTAACAACCTATTTCCACACACAAAAAGTACGAAACTCGTTTCTCCACAAACCAAAATTTGGCTTATTGGTTGATATTGGTATAACCTGACCCGAAAAAATCTAACTTGAGATCGCTTCTTACCCCATTGGGATAATAAACCAGTTCGGATCGGTTAATTGCATATCCTTGCAACCGATACAAACTGATTTATTATCGGTCTAAGTCATAAACCAACTTAACTAAGCGAAATCTTGGTTGGTGGGGAAATAGATTTCAAACTTTTTTCTTATGTGTAAATAGGTTGTTAAAATTAAATGATGTGCAATTAGGACGAGGTTGAAAAATTGTGTACATTTATTACTATATGATAGTTTAGGTGTGGAAATAGGACGTCTTCCCAATATCTTTAGAGTTAGTAATTGTAGTTATTTTTTTTCTCGTCATAGGAACAATTGTATTAGTTGTTCGTTACCTTTTCTAATATATTCTTCTCTTCGTATAATTTTAGTTATCATTTTAAATTTGTGCACAAAGACTAAGAAATCATTTAATTTTGCATATTTTCAAAATAAAAATACAATTACTTATACACCTAACCACATTTTAACCAATAGAAAAATAAAAAAGTAGATAAAACTAATAAATTTTGCATTGAAACTGTAAAACGACATTTATTTGAATTTTTTTTTCTCGAAAACGACGAATAAGGTGGAACGGAGGAAGTAATAATTACACATAATTTTTGAAAATTTAGTTAAGAGTATGTTAGTGTAAAGTTTCCGGAGTAATAATCACATAATTTTTGAGAATTTAGTTAGAGTATGTTAGTGTAAAGTTTCCGGAGTAATAATCACATAATTTTTGAGAATTTAGTTAGAGTATGTTAGTGTAAAGTTTCCACCGCCAACTGGAGCTGCACACTTTAGGTTTCATTTCATGCGACAGAAGGTGTATTAATATTTTTGGAAGTTCATAAATCTTGTTTACTGATATTAAAATCACAATATGATTGTGTCTCACTTGCACAATATCACAAATTATTTTTCAATAGATAATTCATCATTTCACTAATCTTATGTCAAATACGCTAAATTTTTGAGTTTTTTTCTCTAATCGGAAAAGTAAGTGTACGTTAGTGATAAAGATAATCAAATTAATATATTTTAGTCTTTAATATATAGCACAAACCGAAATGAAATGTTACAATTAAAATTCTGAAACAATGCTAGATGATCGTCGAATTTTAAATCCATTAATCAATTTTTATTTTTATTTTTCAGTCCACTAGTCATTTCGTATTTGTTAAAGTGGACCAAGTGTATTACAACAAAAACACTTCTTTTTTACGGTGGCTTCGGTGCGATATAGGAGTTGCTTCATATTAAGGCCCAAATAACGAGATAAAGGCCTAATACATGAGCCTAAGGCCCAAGTATTTAGTAACCTAATTCCCTGTAAGAGAAATACATAATAATATAAGGGTCAATCGACAAATAATAGTTAATAATAATAACACCTAAACCCTCTAAAACCCTAGCAGCACTCTTATAAAAACACACTCTCAGGCGCAGCTTCATCTCCACGACGCCATCCCCTCTCTTCGACAGCTTTCTCTCGCTTTTCGCAGTCTCTTTATTCCAAAGCAAAGATGAGACCTCCTCTAACTGGTGGTATGAACCCTAGCCGCCACTCTTTTCATTAATCTTCGTTGTTCAGTTTATCTATTTTAGGTTAAAAACTGCTAAGTCTGTGTTTGTTTAGTTAGAACTCTTTGTATATAGCTGAACTGAATCTAAAAGTTTCTTCCTTTACCTCATTAATGTAATGGGTGTTGTATATTTAAGGTTGGTTTAGTGAGAACTCTTTGTGTATAGCTTAACTGAATCTCAAAGTTGTTCCTTTTAGCTCATTGATGTAATGGGTATTAGCTATTTAAGTTTGGTTTAGTGAGAAGTCTTTGTGAATAGCTGAACTGAATCTCAAAGTTGTTCATTTTAGCTCATTAATGTAATGGGTATTGACCATTTAGGTTTAAAAGGAGAATGTTAAGTCTTTGTTTTGATTGTGTTTTTTTGTATTCAGGACGTGGTGGCGGTGGGTTCAGTGGTGGACGTGGTGGTGGTGGATACAGTGGTGGACGAGGAGGTAGCTCTGGAGGTAGAGGTAGAGGAGGAGGTGGAAGAGGTTTTGGTGACCGTGGTGGACGTGGTGGTGGTAGAATGAGCAGAGGTAGAGGAGACCGTGGTCGTGGCAGAAGTGGACCTGGTGGACGTGGTGGGATGAAGGGAGGCAGCAAAGTGATTGTGGAGCCACACAGACACGCAGGTGTGTTTATTGCCAAGGGTAAAGAGGAAGCTCTTGTCACTAAGAACTTGGTTCCTGGTGAAGCTGTTTACAACGAGAAGAGAATCTCTGTTCAGGTATATTATTAGAGAGTGTTGGTTTTTTTTATTTGATTTGTATTTATTTTGCTCCTTTTAATTGGCTTGTGATTGAATCTACAGAATGAAGATGGAACCAAGACTGAATACAGAGTGTGGAATCCTTTCCGTTCTAAGTTGGCTGCTGCTATTCTTGGTGGTGTTGATAACATTTACATTGTAAGTCACATTTTGTTATGCTTATTATAGTTTCTGCTGGTTGTGATTGAGACTTGTTCAGATATTAATAGTTTGTATTCGTTTCAATGTAGAAACCTGGTGCTAAAGTTCTATACCTTGGTGCTGCTTCTGGAACCACAGTCTCTCATGTATCTGATCTTGTTGGACCTGTAAGCAAAACTTACCCCTTATGGTTATGATTAGTATTTTTATGTTTGTTGATTTAACCGTTGGCTTTGTGATATCTTGTTACTTATATTTTTGTGATATTTTAGGAGGGATGTGTCTACGCAGTTGAGTTTTCTCACAGAAGTGGTAGAGATTTGGTGAACATGGCAAAGAAGAGGACTAATGTTATCCCAATCATTGAGGATGCTAGACACCCTGCTAAATACAGAATGCTTGTAGGCATGGTTGATGTTATCTTCGCTGATGTTGCTCAGCCTGATCAGGTTTGCTTCTTTTATTACATCTTACACAAATGAATGTCTAGTCCTAGTTTTTCTTACTGTATATCATTATACTTTGTGGTTTGGTTTTAAAACGTTGTTCTGATGATTGCAAATGATGATCTTTACTTGGATTCCCCTTCAGATCATTATGGATGATGCAAACTCCAAGTTCTGATGCTTAAGAACATCTTGTTTTCTTTTCTTTTTAATGTGGATTTTAGTTTGGTTTTGTTTGGTTTTTTTTTTTCTTCTTATTCTTCTTTTGTTTTTCAAATAAATATCTAACATTTTTTAGTAATATTATTTTTTGGTTTGATAATTTTATTGGCGGGTTATATGGTCCTTCAACAGTTTCTATCATGCTATATTTGTTTGTAATTGTTCTTTATGAAATTTTGTTTTGTCTTTATAACACTTGTAGGCTAGGATCGTTGCTTTGAATGCAAGCTTCTTCCTCAAAACAGGAGGTCACTTTGTTATTTCAATCAAGGTTAGTAGTATTCCAAAACATTTATCCATGAACTGTGAATGTTCTTTCTTCTATTCGCAGACAAAGATTAGTAAAACATGTTTTCTCTCTCTCTTTCTGTGCAGGCTAACTGTATTGACTCAACAGTTCCAGCAGAAGCTGTGTTTCAGAGCGAAGTGAAGAAGCTGCAACAAGAGCAGTTCAAGCCAGCAGAGCAAGTGACGCTTGAGCCATTTGAGCGTGACCATGCTTGTGTCGTTGGTACCTACCGTGCCCCTAAGAAGGCCAAGGCTGCTACTGCCGCTTAGAAAATGCCTTCCTCGTGTTGGGATTTGTTTGTTTTCTCAGTTTCTGCTTCTGTCTTTGTTCTCTTTTAGAATCTGTAGTGCTTTAGAATTTGTTAACGAGACTTGGAACTCTTTACTTATTCAACCAGATTTTGCTTCAACTACTTACATCACAATCATTAAGTTTGATTTGCAATCGATCTAAATATATAAGTGTATAAACGCTATTAGGCAATCTCATTGACTCTTACTTTTTAAAGCATGTCACGAAAGGAAGAAAATATATCTTGCATGTCAATCGAGTCTACCCAGTTCACCAAAGGCCCAGTCTGGCCTATTTCGTTTTTGTATCACAAGTTATAATCAATAGTCCATTAGTATGATAATAATTAATCAAAACATGATGGTAACATTTTACCAAACCCCTAGGTAATAATCCGCGCAAGATTATTAGTTTTGTTACTTTTTAGATAAAACTAGATTTTGACCCGCGCAACCGCGCGGTTGTTTGTTTTCGTTTATAGTTAGTTATATAAACATTTTGTTTTCACTTGTAAATTGATATATATTATAGAAATCACATATTAACGATATGTATAGTAATTTTTTCAAACATAATAATATTATATAATACGTGTTTTAATCAAATAGATTGTTTCAAAATTTCTATATTATACATGTTTTTCAAACATGTTTTTTCTTCTATATTTTATTATTTGTTAGATTAGTATTTCATTTTTAGATAAAGTGATATAAATAGAGCTTGATTAAATATTCGTATATTTTAATTTGCAAAGATAATATAAACTTCGAAGAAATTTTTGCTAAAAACTAAATGATGTTAGGAGTTTTCAAGGCTCCTAAGACAAATGTTGTAGTATAAGAGATTGTCGAACCAATTCTAAGGGATTTTAAAGCACTGAGAATGCAAGTACTCACTTAATCTAAGTGCAATCGAATTAATGATGGTTTTAAACTATAACTAAGAATAAGAAAAGCGATAACTAAATAACTTCCTTGATTAAGAGAAAGGAGNTGATGTTAGGAGTTTTCAAGGCTCCTAAGACAAATGTTGTAGTATAAGAGATTGTCGAACCAATTCTAAGGGATTTTAAAGCACTGAGAATGCAAGTACTCACTTAATCTAAGTGCAATCGAATTAATGATGGTTTTAAACTATAACTAAGAATAAGAAAAGCGATAACTAAATAACTTCCTTGATTAAGAGAAAGGAGAACTCATGGGAGTAGGGATTAGATTTTGGGTGATCAAGTTTCGAACTTTGGATGGCAAATGATCAATCAAACTATCAGCCTTAAGCCTAGACACAATTCTAAACAAGCTCTATGTCTAGATGAATGTTCATTTACTAACACAACTCAAGCATCAAATGTCTTCGGTTGAATATTGTGAAAGCAATCATTAAGAATAAGTCTACTAGCCATCTTAACACCTTTAACAACAAGTGTCCCTGGTAAAGAATGTTAAAAGCTTAGGAGAGTTGACTCACACATTTCATCGAACACTTTGTGAGTGGGAAATGTCTAGAGATCAACCTTTGAGTGGCTAACTCAAAAGAAGCATTAGGATTACTCTACTAGCAAGGAACAAGAATGATATACACTAACACAACCTAGAACTAACCTAATCACCCTTAATCTCCCTAACCCATGAATTCAATGGTGATTTACTCACTAATCATCATGATTACTCTTAAACCCATGTTAGATTCAAGGTTAATCATGTAGATGATGAAATAGAAAAGTAAACAAAGGTTTTTCAATTGTTTTTCTTCAAGAACAAAGATGATCTGCCTGGTAGGCTACAAAGAGTACTTAAACTTAGGTTTTTCCAACTCAAAACATCAAAAACGAAATTGCAAAAAGGTCCTCAAAACAAGTATTTTTCGTCCAAACATAGGCGCGCAGCGGGGTCACAACGCCGCTGCACAACCCCGCTGTGGGGCTTTCCATAGAGCCGAGCGACCCCACTGACTCCGCCCCGGGGGTCCGCTGTGGTCTGGGCCGACCCCCTGACCCCGCTGCCATGACCCCGCTCCAGGATGCTCGCCTCTAGTAAATTGGTCATAACTCCTTCATTATATCTTCAAACGACTTGAAACCACTTCCATTAGAAAGCTNCTAGTAAATTGGTCATAACTCCTTCATTATATCTTCAAACGACTTGAAACCACTTCCATTAGAAAGCTAACTCAATTTTCTATGTCTCCACAAAATCTTAGCAACAGAAGATATCTTTAAAGGCTCCATCCATGCTCATCTTTCAGCCCCTTTTTGATCACAATGCTCCTAAATATCTCAAATCACTCCATGGCACATTGCAACACCTAATAAGGACAATGAATGCAAAATGAAACCTAGACATGGCTAAATCCTAATCTATATGATGAAAATGCTCATGGATGAATGGGTAAAACAATGCAAATATGCAAGATATCACTAAACTTATACCTTCATAAATTAATATTATAAAGAATTTTATTAAAAAGTAATTTTTAAAACAATGTTTTAAAACAATATAATTTTAAAAATTTACATCGAATTAAATTTATCTAGTATATATAGCGTGTAAATTTTGTTAGGGTATATAAATATTTTATATTACAAATCTGTGACTTTTGTTAATATATTGTGGATGCATTTAATTACTATTGACATATTTCTTTATAAATAATAGAAGATTCCTAAACTTACATCTTATTGACATATTTGCGTGACTAAGTTGGAAGGTATGAGGTAATTTACTAAAACCAAATTGTTAATAGTATCTTTGTTATTATAGATATGATTTTTCATAAGATATAATAATGATAAGATTATTAGAGAGTTAATGTAACAAAACTTTCTAGTAATAGTCCAGTTTAAAAGAAATCACACATGAAGTCAAGTCATGACTTCTGTTTTAATATATAAGATGATATTATGTCTATTTAGTATGAATATTGATTCAGTTTTACGTTGTTTTTTTAATGTCCTAAATATAACTATCATTATAAATCTATATTTATTTTGGTTTGTTTGGTTTAAATGTTTTATGTTTTTAATTTTTTCGATGATAACCAAAACTATTGTTATTTGTTTGGTTTCGTTTTATATAAATTTTAGACATTTTTTATGTCGAACTAATAGTTTCTTATTACAATTTCTAAAGACATGTAAAATCAAATAAAATCTAAATAAAATATTTAGAAAAAATGAAAAAAAAAAATTATTGACATAAAACATTTCACTACAATCCGAGTGATAGTGAAAGAAACCATTAAAAAAAGTTTAACTACAATAAGAATTAAAATTCTCACTTGTGGTGAATATTTAGTTATATAGTCGCTCATGTCAATGTGTACATGTATGTATATGTAAATGTATATAAATGTGATGATAAAGATATGAATATACTGTTAATTAAGATTTAAAACATTTTTGTTCAAAATAACACATGATAGTAAATTCTTAAATAAAATTAAGTAGAAATAAAACAAACCTAGAAATTAATAACATTTTTCATAAGAAAATCAAGTTGTATCCGTTAAGAATAAAAATAATATATATTATAAAGTGATATCTTCACTTGTTACCTGAATTTTGTTTTAATTAATTTTGTGATTTTTATTTTTTTAAAGCTTTTCTGATTTCTGATTTTTTCTACCAATTTGATTTTGTTTCTAATTCTTGGTATGATAGGAAAACTTTATAAAAATGTTAATATTTGACTAAATTAAAGATCCGACTTTAAGTGTGGTATTTTTCACCTCAACTTATTTAACTCATAATCAATCGCCTTATTGTTGTTATTGTGTGCCGAAGCCTCAACCATTACCAACATCGGCAAGGTACGAAACTTTAAATTTCTACAAACATTTTCATTGCAATATTTTAGTTGATGCGAATCTTAATGATTTCTTAATGATTTTGTAATTTTCTTACAATAAAAATATTATTCATTAGTTTCATGTAGAAAGTTTTAATTTATTAATATAAAACCTGAAAATGTATGAAAATGAATTAATTAAAAAATAGTGTATAGACACATTAAATGTTGAATTTAAAAATTTAGTGTGAACGTATTTATTGCCAAAGGATTGTAAGGCCGACACGTGTCAATTATAGTGTGAAGATATTTATTAAAATGTTTTTTTTTAATATATAATGGATTTATGGACAAGTACAACATAAATTCAATAAGTCAAGATATTGCAAATGATGAGCTCATTATTTATTTGATTTAGATGAGTTTTAAATGCTCTTAATAAAGTTCTTCCAAAATAGGACATCTAAGAAATTCAGGTTATAATCAGCTTAAAAAAAAAAAAACGGACGGCGGCGATGGCTAGAGCGATTTAGGTTTATCAATGGATCGAGGATGGGATCCAGGGATTCTTGGTAGAAGATGGAGCCGGGGATCTTGGGTTCTTGACTGGATAATAGGATCGCTAAGGTTACAAAGAGAGTTTATGGGAAAAAGGGTTTTTAAGGTTTTTGGGCAACAAAATCGCGATTTAGCGATCCTCACAACCACGAGGATCGGGAAATCAAATCAGAATCAGAGCGAGATGGGTTATCCGATTGTAAAGATCCAGATTTTGGAAGGTGTAAAGGAGATGCTCTCCTGTAGCAGAGGTCTGGAAGTTCCACGTCTTGTTAACCTCTATTTGAGTCACTGGTTCTTGGTGTTTCACAGGGGCCTTGCACAAGGAGTTGTACTTTGTCAAACGGTTCCATTTTGGATCCAATATTGGCCATCACAGGTGTTGTCTGCTCTTGTATGGGATCAGTTGCTGGATTCTTTGCAATTTTCTTGTCGCCATGGACGAGCTAACAAAGGCATTAGGGATCCCTTTTGGTGGAGAGGACTACGTCCCCTGTGTCAAACACAGAATTTTCCACTTTGTATCAACAATGGTCTGCATGTGTTTTTATTTAAAATAATTAAGGGGATGACTCTGTTGTTATTTTATTTCTGTCTTATGCAGGTCCTCTGGTATTGTTTCTTTATGGCACATCATCAAACTACGATTTTGGTACCTTTAAACCAAATGTGGCGTACATATAGATGCTTTGGGATTAAGGATTTTGGTTTTCTGGTATTATGTTGGTCACTATCGAAGGAAAGGGAATGGGAAGTCTCGCTATGGGATGGGAAAAGATGGAAATATGTACTGTGTATTAGGGGAACTACTAATACATTTCGTTTTTCTCATCAGCAAATACAAAATTTGTCTTTGTCTGTTAAAAGATGGAGAGTACATAAAGATCATGTAAGAATCAAGCTTCGACAGAGCATGGTATTCAACGAATATTTTGGGCTAATAACATCACAAAGAATTTTTGGTAATTGGATTATTCATCGAGACTGGAGGGGAAACAATTTTGCTACCAAAGATTATTGGATTAATGGTGAGAAAGGTAATGGTGAAGGGAAGAAGGTGGCGCCCAAACCCAAGGATGGTAATGTGTAAGGTGCTGACCCTTGCATGAGATGATTTCTGTTTTTTATATTATTTTGAATAATGTTGGATTCTTCTATAAAATCCCTTCTCTATATGAGTTCTTCTGTTTTGGTATAACCTGATAGAGTATCAGGAGTTGTTTTTCTTTGAGTTTGCTATTATGCTCCATTTTAATGGGATAAATAAAACGATTGGATTATCGTATCTCTATGGCCTTATCTTTTATTATGTTTACCAATTTTTCTATTGGTTAGCCGTTTTGAATATAGTTTGGGTCATTATGATTTGTCGGATGGGGTTATGCTGGAGTGAGTTAGTAGTTTATTTCTGTGAGGTTTGCTTCACGCTGGTTTTGGTATACTGGATCTGTAAGTTCTGTGATGTTGTGTTGAATTACCTGAGAGAGACTATAAGTGTGATAGAAATTTTGAATGCGGTTTCATTTAGTTTTCCTAAAAAAGGCTTGCTTACACTGAGTATATTAATGTATGTTGACAAGGTCTTTGGTATCGTTTCTTTGGTGTTGCAAAGGTTTCAGGACATCGTGGTGAGTGAAAGGAATGTTATTTCCACTAGCAGTCTCTTGAAATTTAATGCGGTAACGTGGTCTCCAGGTGGTTTCAACATGGTAAAAGCAGGTCAGCCTCTGTTTTTAATGGATATTTATCATTGTGGCGATGATGGTGTGTATTTAATATTGCTACTTCGGTCTGGATATGAAAGGTTTCGCTCAAGTTTTAGCATTTCCTCTAATAAGTTAAATACTTTAAGGGATGGACAGACTTGTGATAATGGTCAATGTGGGAAGCAAATGTGTGAGGTTGTTACACGCGGTGGTTTGGTTGCTGGTGACAAATTAAAGAAAGTGATAAGGGCCTTGCGGTGTTATGAGTTGGCCTCAGGGTTTAAGGGTCGTATTTTAATATTTTGGGGTGACTTTTCATCACAGCAGAAGCATAACAAGCTTTTATTAGAAGATTGGTGTGTTTGTCTATTAAAGGCGAGGAAGTTTCCCTGGCCTAAGGTGTTTATGTCGAATGTTCATATTCCTTCGGTTGCAGGATTTTGTTTGATTGTGTTGGGATGTACGAGCACTCTGCTGGTCTTATATAAGTGTGGCGCGATTATGACTCTGAAAGACTGTGGAGATATGAGGTTATATGAATGTTTTCAAGACTTTATTTCGGAAAATTTTTGTAGGTCAGCTCATCTGTTAGGTCATTATTATTGTTCGAAACTCATTGTAATGGTTTTGATTTGTGAAGTAACGAGAAGTTACCAAAATGTAATTGCCCATTTTCAAGACTCTGTTATGATTCTGTTGGATACTAGGGTTTTTGCTTTGTTTTTTCTTAGTCCTGGATTGGCCTCTCAAAACATGGTTATTATCTTTAATTTAGATATATGGAGATATTTAATTTTGTGGCTAAAGTTGCTAAATTATTCAGGGATGACAAATTTACGTATTTTTGATCAAGATGGGTTTATAGGTTTTAATGGAAATAGTAAAATGATTTGTTTTCTCGGACAAAGAGCTTATTGATCAATTCTGTTTTAATGAGTATTTTAAGTTGGAACTGTAGAGGTGCGGGTGGCTCAGACACGGTTCAACGTATTCAGGACTTTCGTCGTCAGTCCTTCCCTGATTTTTTATTTCTTATGGAAACTAAGCAAAAGTTCGCTTACATGAATACCCTAAAATCTAGTTTGGGATATGACCATTTACACACAGTAGAACCCATCGGCCGTAGTGGTGGCTTAGCTTTGATGTGGAAAAACTGTTACACGGTAGATATTCTCTACAGTGATAATAGGATTATTGACCTTAAAGTGACAATGGGATCCTTGTTTTTTTTTCTTTCCTGTGTTTATGGGGATCCAGTTAGAGGAAGAAGACAATTAGTTTGGGATAAACTAATTGACATCGGTATTGTTAGAGATGAAGCATGGGCTTTGGTCGGAGACTTTAATGAAATGATGAATAATGAGGAAAAGCTAGGAGGACCTGTTAGAGAGGAATACACATTTTTTGATTTTCGAAATATGGCCGAGGCTTGTAAAATTAGGGAGTTGAAAACCACGGGAAATAAGTTATTTTGGGCCGGTATGAGAGATCACCACTGGGTGCAATGTCAATTAGACAGAAGCTTTGGCAATGCTGAATGGTTTCGGCTCTTCCCAAGATCGTCTACTGATTATATGAGTATGTGGCCTTCTGACCATCGACCTTTACGTATTGACTTTGCCCTGGAACCGGATAATTTGCATAGAAGACGATTCTATTTCGATAGACGTATGCATGGTAAAAGAGGAGTTGAAGATGCCATTTCTCGTGGGTGGAACGCGGAGAATACTAATCCAGGGGTTAGTATTCTTGATCGTATTGCTCGTTGTCGTACCGAACTGGCTAAACTCAAAAGGATTAATGATTGGAATTCTAAATCTAGAATTGATCGGCTTCAGGCAGATTTGGACAAAGAAAGTTCAAAACAATTTCCTATTTTTGGTCTAGTGAGTAGGATAAGACAAGATCTGGCTCTGGCTTATAGGGAAGAAGAAATTTTCTGGAGACAGAAAAGTAGAGAAGAATGGCTAAGGGAAGGTGATCGGAACACTACATATTTTCACAACGTGGTTAAAGGAAAAAGAATGAGAAATAAAATTCTCATGCTCAAAGATATTTTTGGGAATGAACATTACTCTGAAGGGTCTAAAGGTCATATTGCTACAGAGTACTTCCGAGATTTATTTACTAGCTCGAATCCAAGCGATTTAGAAACTTTGTTCGATGGTTTTAATCTCAGGGTTACCTCACAGATGAACGCAGATTTAACCAGAGAGGTCTCTCCTGACGAAATTAAAAAGGCTGCCTTTGGGATTAAAGGTAGTAGCGCTCCTGGTGAAGATGGTCTTACTGGTTTTTTCTATCAAAAATACTGGCACATTGTAGGGCCGAAAATTACTGAGGAGGTTCAGGGGTTTTTCCAAAGTGCAATCCTCCCTGCTGGCTGGAATCATACCCAACTATTCCTATTACCAAAAATCACCCACCCTACGGAAATGAAGGATATGCGCCCTATTAGTCTCTGTAGTGTACAGTACAAAATCATCTCCCGCATTTTATGTGATCGTCTCAAAATGGTATTACCGAGTATCATATCGGAGACTCAAGGGGCCTTTGTTGGTGACCGACTGATCACTGACAATGTCATTATTGCGCATGAATTGGTACACGGCCTGAGAACTAATGAGAAAATTGGTAAGGAAAGTATGGCAATAAAGACTGATATGTCGAAAGCTTTTGATCGGGTGGAATGGAATTTCCTCGAAGTTTTATTGGAAAGATTGGGTTTTGATCGTAGATGGATCGTTTGGATAATGTCCTGTGTTACTACGGTTACTTTCTCGGTGTTGCTTAATGGACGTTCACATGGTTTTATTAAACCGGAACGAGGCATTCGTCAGGGAGACCCGTTATCCCCCTTTCTTTTTATTCTATGTGCCGAAGCTCTAATTCATGTCCTTAACAGAGCTGAATCCCAAGGAAAACTACATGGCATAAAATTAGCTGCAGGCAGCCCCTCCGTTCATCACCAACTTTTTGCGGATGATAGCCTGTTACTTTGTGAAGCTTCCATCTCTGATTGTGAAGAAATTTTACAAGGTTTAAAACTCTATGAGGAAGCATCTGGTCAGATGATCAATCCTGCGAAATCTTCCATTATTTTTGGAAAAAAGATTACGGAGGAAACCAAGCAGGTAATCAAAAATATTCTGGGTATAGATAAGGAAGGAGGAGAAGGCTCTTACCTTGGTCTTCCTGAATGTTTCCAGGGATCAAAAAAAGACCTTTTGAATTTTATCAAGGAAAAATTAGAAGGCAGGTTACAAGGATGGTACTCTAAAACGTTATCGATGGGGGCTAAGGAAGTCCTTATCAAATCGGTCGCCCTAGCCTTACCCATATATGCAATGTCCGTTTTTAAACTTCCAAAAGGTTTATGTGAAAAAATCACAAGTGCGATCATAGAATTCTGGTGGAGTAGTGGCGATAAAAAACGAAAGATCTCATGGGTTTCTTGGGAAAAGTTATGTAAACCGAAAGACCAAGGAGGTCTGGGGTTTCATGATATTGGGCGTTTTAACCAGGCCTTGCTAGGGAAACAAGCGTGGCGGATCTGGAACAACCCCAACTCTTTGGTTGCTAAAATCCTTAAAGGTAAATATTTTAAAAATGGGAATTTTCTTGACTGCGGCATGGGAACACGTCCATCATATGCTTGGCGGAGTATCATGCATGGCAGAGAACTGTTAAAAACGGGACTGTACCGCCACATTGGCAATGGAGCCGACTCCAATGTTTGGGCGGAAAACTGGATCATTGACACTGTTCCTAGGCCTCCAATGTACCGCGATGATAGCTCCATTAATTTAGCTCTAAAAGTTTCGGATTTGTTCCTCCAGGGGACCCACCATTGGGATGCTGCTTTGGTACACCAGACTTTTACATCACAGGACGCTCAAAGAATCCTACTTCTGAAACCATCAGAATTTCTTGCGGACTCACTCAGATGGGGATTTACGCCTAATGGAAAATACTCGACTCGTAGTGGGTATAAATTGTTAGAGGCTCTGGTTGGTTTTGATCACCCACAAACACACTCTCTCCCTCCCATCGAAAAACAATTGTGGAAAGACCTATGGAAGATCAAAGCTCCACCAAAAATTAAACATTTTATGTGGCGTGCTCTATCTGGTGCTTTAGCGGTCAAACAGAGACTAAATACTCGTGGAATCCCAGTTGATCCTACTTGTCCTGTTTGTGGTACTGATGTGGAGAGTATTTGCCATGTCCTTTTTACTTGTCCTAAAGCACGCGTCACGTGGGAGCTCTCTCATTTTCCAGTACCCTCAGACGGTTTCTCTCCAAATTCCACTTTTTCCAATTTTAGCCACCTGATCAAGGTTGCTCGCAACCCAACTACGGATATACATATAAGACAGGTATTTCCATGGTTACTATGGGAAATTTGGAAGGCTCGAAATGCCTTTGTGTTTGAACATAAGAATTTGGAACCCTCGGTTAGCACTAAAAAAGCCTATGCAGAAGAATCCATATGGATAGACTCTTTCACAGCGACAAGTGCTACTGCAGACGACGAAGGGAGAAATACGGTGACGTGGAATAAACCAGATAATGGATTCCTTAAATGTAATGTGGGATCTTCTTGGGTAAATTCCAATCATATCAGTGGGGTCTCTTGGATTTTACGAGATCATAAGGGAAACACAATAATGCACAGCCGCCGGGCTTACTCTTATATGCGCACCAAAACAGAGGCTGATCTCTGGGCTCTCTTCTGGGCGGTGGAATGTATACACAACTTACATTTCTCCAATGTCATCTTCGAGACCTCCTCTGAAAGCCTCCGTGATGTTTTCTTACGGCCTGAAGATCACCAAAGTCTTAGCCATACTCGCCATGCCACCTCCTTCCTCCTCGCCCGAATTGATTCATGGAGTTTGTCTCATGCTCTTCCTGAACGTAATGAAGCGGCCGATGCTATAGCCTTGAGCGTCACACGCGACCTACGTAACCAGTCTTACATTGCCCGAAGTGCTCCAGCTTGGCTACACCGTCTACTTTGTCTGGAGGCTCAACCTCAGGAGGTTTTGATGAATCTTTTCTCCATTTTTTATTTGGTGTCTACTGACATCCCATTCTTTTATATTCTCTAGTTGTATCAGACACCTTATTTCGTAGTGTTATAAAAAAAAAAAAGAAATTCAGGTTATTGTTATTCCTAATCTCATTATTATATCTCCTAATGTATTACTAAGTCCTGATGTTTTGGATTGCTATGCTGCTACTGTCTCATTTCAATTCTTTTTGTTACATCATACATATATTCCCTGCATTTTTCTCTACTTTTCTGGTCAATAACTAATTAAACTGATTCTTTTTGATAATCAGATATGATAGTCAAAAGAAGGCACTCTAATGTAGCATTGATAATATCTTCGTAGGCTTGTACTTCTGCGTAGTCTAAGTCTCTAAGATAACCGTGGCAGATTCTGATAAGTTCCTACTTTCATTAGCTTTCCACCTTCTCAAGAAACCGATCATGTTATTACTTACTAGCTACTAATACAAATGGAATCAAAAGTATACGCCTATAACTAGTATATGGAGCAATGTTTTTTTTTTTAAAGAGAACGCTTGCGTTGGAGCTTTAGACCACCTTTATCGTGGAGGCGCTGTTTGAGTTTTTTTAAATTTTTTTTTTTTTTTTTTGGTTTTAGCTGATTTAAAAAGAAAAAAAAATTAGAAAGGAACCAATAGCGGGCCGCCACGTGTCGTGGGGCCCGCAAAACAGTGCAAAATACAGACAACAAACGTCGCCTATTGTGAAACAACAAGCCACGGTTTTTCTTTTTTTAGGTCCTACCCCAACTTTTTCCCCTTAAAACCCCATCTAAAGTTTGCGATAAAGATGGTCTTAGTATAAGGTCTCTTTCCTATGAGTTGGAATTTACTCAATTAAGTGGAAGGAATCTTCTTGACTTGTGGGGGTTCTTGCCGTGTAATAAACATCTATACTAAACCCTTTAAGAGCAAACGTATCAAGTGGGTATCCACACATAACTCTGTTCTCCAAAGTTTCCGTTTTGAATAATACCAGACCGGATCTTGATAAAGCCTAGTAAAATATCAGTGTTGATTCCCAATTTTTCTGAGGCTAATATGTAATAAAAAAAAGTTAAAATTAAAATGCTATTCAGACACATCTCGGCATCACAAAGTTTGTTTTTACACGGAATCTTTATAGATATAAACTTTCAAATTATTAAATTTTATTAACTATCTCTGTGATCCCTTATTTCATATGCAGCTTAAACTACTAACTTGTTTCTTCACATCTGCGTCCTGCGATTGAAGTCTTTGGTAAAACTGTGAGGAATAACAACTCAAGGTAAGCCAAAATCTACTCATAATAGTGGGCATATCTATCTATATATGTTCGTTGGCCTCATCTAATGTTAAATTAACGTAAGTCAAGCATACTATTTTCATTGGAATCGACATCTAACTATAAGGTAGGGGTAATTGAAAAAGAAAGCAACTGAAGACACGAAATAAAATATCGCAAAATAGTTTGTCAGAAGTGGGATTTGAACCCACGCCCTCTTTCGAAGACCAGAACTTGAGTCTGGCGCCTTAGACCACTCGGCCATCCTGACTATTTGTTGTAAGAAACATTAACAAGAAATATATCTATAAATATATATGTATGCATTTATGTTCCAGAGCAAAACATAGAAATAAAACGATCTCTTAAGCATTTATGTGGGGAAGACATGTTCTGAATTCATTATTAGGTACAATGTCGTTTGAATAGTTGAATCTGTGTGAAGATTAAAATCCAAAATCACGCAATTGCATTCTCTGATGTTGTTTCATTCCGGCTACGTTCCGGCAGGCGTTTTTTGGCCTCCTCCACCTGTTCATCACAGTTTTTATTGTTATTTATTGTATTTTGCATCCAATCGATCTCAGTGAAGAAATGTATAGGAACTTTACCTCTTTCTCCCAGTCTATCTTGTACACCACAAACATCAGGCATAACGTTTGAAGAGCTGATCCTGCTATCATTCCACCCCAAAGCCCCTGAAGACATTATAAAAACCACTATAAAAACATTTCCACTAGAGAATTCTTGGGATTTTCAATACAAATATAAATATATCAAATTTATAATATTTAGTTATGAGTGTTTCAAAATAATGATAAAAATTAAAATATTTTTATCCTAGTGTATTTTGATAACTTGGATGAGATATTCTCTTTCACTTACCATCACTCCCAAGTTTGCTTTGTAACCAAGGAAACAGCCAAAGGGAATGCCGAAAATGAAGTAACAAACCAAGTTGATATAAGCCACTGGGCGTTGCTTAAGAACTCCAACAACCACACCTAAAAAAAAATGAATAAACCGAAATCATTATACGTTGATTGATACCTCTGGTTTGGTTTACATGAAAGACTTTTAGATTTTTGTACCGGTAAGAACTTGCTGCACGCTGTTGAGAACCATGGTTATGCCAAGAAGATAAGCTAGCTTAGACACAGCGTGTTGAAGTACTTGGCTGCTTGTAAACATGATGGCAAAATGGTCTCTGGCTATGATGACAGCCACCATAAAGACAAGACCGATGAGGAGAGACTGGAACAGCGCGACATAGACAGAGTATCTCGCTGCTATTGGACGGCCGGCGCCAAGTTCATTGCCGACACGCATACTAGTTAAAGTAGACAAGTGTGGGTTATAAGTTGAATAGAGTAAGCTAAGAAATGGGTTAACATAGAATGTTGTGACAGATAGTGATAATACCATATAGCCATGTTTACTCCGACGAACAACATGAGCTCCACACTGTTGAGATTCATGCTGAAATGTAGGACATGTTTAAGAGTGGATACAAGCACATTAATGTTTTTGAGGTAAAAAATGATGTTGAAAATCTATAAATTAGTATTCGATAAATTAATAAACAGTAAATTTATAAAGCCTTTTAAAAAAAAAATAATGTTGAAAACTTACCATATGGAGAGAGAATCAACCGCGATAACGTCGTTGTCAAGGTGACCAGTAAGAACTATGATACTCATCATATACCATAGTTCAAGGCAAATCATAACAGCGGATTCAATAGAGAGTCTAACAAAAACCCACATCTCTTTAAAAGCCAACGAAGACAAACCAGACCATCCTTCATTACACCAACCAACCACATAAACGATTAGAGAGATTGCTGTTCCCCAGTTTGTGATATTAAACGCCAAGGCAGCACCGTTTGTTCCCCAACCAAAGACGATTATAAATAGCCAGAGCATAAAGACGTGTAGGACAAGGGCACAGAATCCAATAGTAGCCATGACCTCTACTTTTCTCTGCGCTATAAGGAACTTGGTGGTAGGGAAAATGAAGGCTAGGGAGAAAAGCTGAGGGATGGTTAGAAGTGTGAATTCTCCAGCTGAAACTGCAACCTCCTCTGACTCACCGAGAAGTCTCAGAATCGGAGTGGCAAAGATGTATATAGGGAGGAAGACTAGGCAGGAAACTAACGAGACAATCCAGCCTCTCTGCATTAAAACTCCTAACAAATTGACTTCACCAGCTCCAAATGCTTGGGCACAGAGCGTTTCAAGTGCACTACTCATGCCAAGCTACATGTTTCAAAACTGACATTAATTAGCTTGACTATACTGAATATTAAGATTACTATTCAAATTTGATTTTTATTAATCATAAAAAATCATTATCTAGGAATAAAATTTAATAGTAAAAACAGATTAAAGTAAAAGAAACCAGAGTAGGTGATTATTAAGGAACTTTAGAAACAATCTATACTATTAAAACATAAACATTCTGTTTAATGGGTTTTTTAGGTTTTCCAATTATATCCTTAATGATATGAACAATTTTTATTTTTCATTAATGACATTTTAGTCTTTTTTTGGGCCTAATAATGATATACTAATGGATTTCATTAATGAGCTGATTATCTTCTAAATTTTATAAATCATTTCTTGCAAAAATATATTTTCTTTGCAGGTCAGATGGGTCAAATTTTTGAATCGAAAAAATGACTCAACCTGTTGCGGGTTGGACGGGGCGGATCACTGAGCGATTGAAATTTTGTAACTAAATGATTTTACGAATTAATCACAAAACTAAAAAAATGGACTATTTAATTGTTAAATATACAATCTTTAAGTACACATTTCAGGTATAAACATTGTTAACTTATTTAGAAACATAAAAAAAGTTGTCTGACACATTATAAATAAAATTTCTTCATACCTGCATAATAACTTGATCTTAATTCTTTGACACTTTATATCATCAAACCAAAAAACTTATCAATTCATCTGTAGATAAAACAACAAAAATAATACCCGCACTTTTTAAGCGCGGATCAAAAATCTAGTTAATGTTTAGAATAGGCGCCGATTAGACCAGTTTTTAGAAAAAAAGTTTTGAAAAGTATTTCGTTTTGTTTATGAATGATTTGCTATCTATATGTTCATCTAAGTGTCATAAATTCAAAAATAAAAATGTATAATATACTACTCCCTCTATTCTCTTTTACATGACGTTCTACAACTTTGGAACATGAATTAAGGAAACTATTTTCATTAATGTAAGTTAATACTTTTGACTGAATTCGTTTGATAATCATAAGGATAGAGAAAGTCATAACATGTGTTGAATATCGCGAACGTCAAATAATTTGACACAAGAAAAAAAACTGTAGAACGCCAAGTAAAAAGAGAACTGAGGGAGCCGTAAAATTCTTACTAAGGTCACATATTTGTTAGTTTCAACTAATATAGCATAAGCAATTTGAATTCACACTAATTTTCTGTTGGGAATGTCCTAAAATCATTTGTACTTCTTCTTGTTAAAATCGTAAAGTCGAGGTTCGACAATCATATAATATTAGGTGATTATAATGTTTTGCTAGAAACCGCTTATAATCTATGAAGTGAAAATTCATTACTAATACTATATGATCCTATAGGGTCACACACCTAAGCAAACTGAATAATAAATATGTTGAAAAGTATTATGTATATATGATATATATAATATTTTAATATATATATATATATATATTTATTTATTTAGACATGAGTTTTTTTTTTTGGGGTCAAATTTAGACATGAATTATCTTAATATGATTAAGATTAGAACTATAATGGACCAAGTTGAGATTATTAAAGTAATGATCTGGTCCATTATCAAACCTAAACGTATTAGGTCATGTGTCTTCAATTTATATATAGTTTTGCTTAATGAAGCAATATAGTAGCTTCAGCTGCACAAGACAATAATGTGAGATAGAGATCTCGTTTGGTGTGTGTGTTTTGTGAAGAAGAAAAGTGTTTCTTCTTAGGCAAACAATTAAAGAGATCCAACTTAAGCGAAAGCGTTCGTTATACTCTGAGATTCAACGGTACTAGTATCCCGTCTCAATTCAGTTTGTGTGTGTGTGGATACCGATAGAGGTACGACGTTTGGAGTGCTAAAAACCTCGATCTGTTTTATTCATCTTTCCGCTGCGAATAATCAGGTATATTCGAAAACCCTAAAAATCTAGAATATTTCAGTATTCACATGGGATTTTAGGCAAATAGAATTCATAAGTTGTTTTATAAAGCGTTATAAACTGGTATGAATTCCTACAGTGGTATCAGAACCTACTTGCATAATATTGATCTGAATCTGGTGTAATAGATATATATGATATATTTGTTAAAATTGATATAGCAATTTGGATAGTTATTATAATTAATCGCTGTATAAAATTGACATGTGATTGAAATTGTTTTATCACTTATGCACATATGTGATATTAAAGGGAGCACGTACGTTGTAGTTGTATGATTGCTTTAAATTTAAAATAGTTAGATATGTGCGTCTGAGAAGATCGTTCACGTTTTGTTAGCCTCAAACTATAGTTTCATAAATATTGATTTAAGAAATAGTCAAAAGTTCATAGTTAATAAACGTGTATATGATACGGTTTTTATGGCAGCTTGACAGTTTGTGTATATTTAATTTGTTAAATAACTACATATACGTTTGAGAACTGTCTGATTAAGGTAATTGAAATCATATTCGATATATAGATATATGACTTTGGAATTTGGTTCATGTATATTTAATTAATAAGACTATCGTGTATTATTGTAATACATAAATTGATTCAAAAATTAATTTGCGTGTGTGACTATTAAACCGTCAAACCAGTTTTGGTTTAATTGGTTAATATGATTAACCAGGTTTAGTTATATATATTTTTAGAACTAATACGATCAGCTTCTGACATTGATTATATTTATATATATATATTAATTAATAATTTTAATTAGATTAAAATTAATTTAATTATTTATAATTCAATTAAGATACATATAAGATATGTATTAGTTATATTTATATTTTATATTAGATATAAATTTTAAATATAAATTAAAATTGAATTAAAATTTGTTCCTCAATTAATTTCAAGTAATTTTGATGTCTATCCAATCTTATCAACCATCAAGGCTCGTTTCATTGTAAGATGTGCTTGCCAAAGCAGGGTGTCTGCAATTACATGAGTGAGGTGGATGGTAACGGTTATCATATGAAACAAGATTGGTTTACTTGACTAGGCTATCAAAACGGTTTTGGGCTTATAGACATAGTTTGGATAAGACATAAGATGTCCTCTGACAACCAAGAATTATATTGGATATAATTAGCAAAGTGTTGCTTGCCTAAATAGTTAGAATTCGGGCGATGAGCCAAAGCTCACTCGGATTTTAGTGAAATATGGATCTTGGATTATTATATTCATTTGAGGAAAATGTTTGAATATAATATGAGTTTTCTTAATTGCTGAGATTTCTCAATCCATAAACATCATATTAACACTCCCTATTCTTTTATTGCAGAAATGACAACTCCCCACTATTCGTTCTCATTGCGATCTGTCCTTTAGAAGGATAAATTGAATGGAACGAATTTCCTTGAATGGTATCGAAACTTGAGAATTGTTCTCAAGCAGGAGAAAAAGGACTATGTCCTAGAATAGGTTCTTCCTGGAAAACCTAAGACCAATGTCCAACATGCTGAAAGAACTCCTTATGAGAAGCACGTCAGTGATAGGGTCGATGTGTGTTGTCTTATGTTGGCAACCATGAACTCGGATTTGCAGAAGCAATACAAGAACGTGGATTCACCAATTGACATGATCACTAGCCAGAAAGGTATGTTTCAGGAGTAAGTTCGAACTGAGAGATACCAAATGGTTAAGTCTCTCATTGAGTGCAAGCTACCAATAGATGGTCCAGTTAGCCCGCATGTCATTAAGATGATGGGTTATATTGATAACTTGGCTAAGCTGGATTTTCCTATCAGCCAAGAATTGGCGACTGATCTCATACTACAGTCATTGCCGTCAAGCTATGATCAGTTTGTTATGAACTACAACATGAACAACTTGACAAAGACTTTGACTGAGCTGCATGGGATGCTTAAAACAGCTGAACCTAACATGCATCAAGAAGGATATCCCAAATGTTCTTATGGTACAAAGGGGTAACAAGTTTAAGAAACAAGGTAAGAACAAAGGAAAGGGTAAGCCGGGCTGGACTGCGAATCCAAGCAAGATTGATCCTTCTCCTAAGTTTAAGCCTGTCCTTCTAATGTTGATAAGTTCCATTATTGTAATGGTTCTGGACATTGGAAAAGAAACTGTGAGAAATACTTGGAAGATTTGAAAAAGAAGAAGATTTATGAAACGTCATCTTCAGGTATTTATGTTATAAAAGTAAATGTTACTATTTCTGATTCTATTTCTTTGGTATTTGATACCAATTGTGGTACTCATATTTGTAGAAATATGCAGGGCCTAAAGAACAATAGAGTCTTGGAGAAAGGACAAGTGGACCTTCGCGTGGAAAATGAAGCAAGAGTTGCTGCATTAGCTGTAGGAATATTTCATTTGTTTTGGTCTTCTTGCATGGTTTTGGAAACTAAGAATTGCTACTGTGTACCTGCTATGAGCAGAAATATTATTCAATTATTTGGATTTGGAAGGATTTCATTTTTTTGATTAGAAGACAAGTGTTGTTTATTTAATCATTGTGATATCTATTATAGTTGAGGTCTATTAGAGAATGGACTTTATATTCTAAACCAAAGCATGCATGCTTATAACATTAGTACCAAAAGATTCAAGTCTTATGACAAGAATCAAGCTTTTCTTTAACATTGTCGTTTGGGCCACATAAGTGAGAAGCACATCAAAAGCTTCATGGTGATGGAATTTTGAGCTCATTTGATTTTGAATCATATGAGAAATGTGAATCTTGCTTAGGGCAAAATGACTAAAGCTTCTCTTACTGGACATAGTGAAAGAGATAAAATACTTGTTGAAATTATACATACTGATGTATGTGGACCAATGAGTATAAATGTTAAAGGAAGATATTAGTACTTCATAGTTATGTTTATGTAGAAATATAAGTCTGAATCTTTTGAAAGGTTCAAAGATTTTCAGAATAAAGTACAAAATATACTTGACAAGAAAATTAAAGCTATTCGATCCGATCGAAGTGGAAATATTTGAGTCAAGTGTTTAATTTAATGATCATCTTAGAAGATGTGGAATTGTTTCACAACTCACTTCTCCGGGAACACGACAGTTGAATGGTGTGTTTTTGAAAGGAGAAACCAAACCTTATTAGATACTGTTTGGTCAATGATGAGTCATACAGATCTTCCATTATCCTTTTGGGGATACATTTTAGAAAAATCTGTGTTTACTCGTAAAATCCCACTGAGAACAAAGTGCTTGTTGATAGTAGTGGTGTTTTTCTAGAAAGAGGATTTCTTTCCAAGAAGAACAGTGGAAGTAAAATAAAGCTCGAAGGAATTCGAGAAATTCAGGAAGTTCTCATAGTAAAAGACATGGGAAAGGCTACACATGTTCTTGGAATAAGAATCTATAAAGATAGATTAAGTCTGTTGAATTATATAAAGATAGTTCAAGTGGGAGATTGTTGGGAATGTCCTAAAATCATTTGTACTTCCTCTTGTTAAAATCGTAAAGTCGAGGTTCGACAATCATATAATATTAGGTGGTTATAATGTTTTGCTAGAAACCACTTATAATCTATGAATTCATGAGAATTCATTACTAATACTATATGATCTTCTAGGGTCACACACCTAAGCAAACTGAATAATAAATATGTTGGAAAGTATTATATATATATGATATATATAATATTTTAATATATATATATATATATGTATATATATTTAGACATGAGTTGTCTTAATATGATTAAGATTAGAACTATAATGGGCCAAGTTGAGATTATTAAAGTAATGATCTGGTCCATTATCAAACCTAAACGTATTAGGTCATGTGTCTTCAGTTTATATAGTTTTGCTTAATGAAGCAATATAGTAGCTTCAGCCGCACAAGATAATATTGTGAGATAGAGATCTCGTTTGGTGTGTGTGTTTTGTGAAGAAGAAAAGTGTTTCTTCTTAGGCAAGCAATTAAAGAGATCCAACTTAAGCGAAAACGTTCGTTATACTCTGAGATTCAACGGTACTAGTATCCCGTCTCAATTCAGTTTGTGTGTGTGTGGATACCGATAGAGGCACGACGTGATCTGTTTTATTTATTTTTCCGCTGCGAATAATCAGGTATATTCGAAAACCCTAAAAATCTAGAATATTTTAGTATTTGCATGAGATTCTAGACAAATAAAATTCATAGGTTGTTTTATAAAGCCTTATAAACTGGTATGAATTCCTAGGCTTTCTAGATTCCATAAGATTCGTTTCAGAAACAGAACAACCATGGAGCTATAAGGAGAAAGAGTGAGTACCAGGAAACCGAAAGAGAAGATTCCAATGACGGAGAGAGAGATGGAGACGGCGGAGAGCTCAATCTCGCCAATGTGTCCGACGAAGACAATGGTCATGAAGCTAACGCCGAACTGGCAAATGGCGTCGAAAGCAATCATACTAGCCTTTGCCCATAACTCCGCCGACTCCCCCGACTCCGTAGACAAAATTTCTTTCACATCGCTCCATGTCTTAGCCGGCGCGTAGTCCTCCTTTGGAATAAGGGGTGTACTCGGGTCCATCTCCATTCTCATCCTCAAATGTTAAATCAAACCTCTCTAACTTCTTTAAGCCTCTCTCTGAGTCAATGGTAGCTTTATATAACAAAGGCCAGCGTTGAATACTACGCCCTTCTCTCTCTCTCTCCCCTTCGTTTTTGCATACTAGTCAAAATGGAAAAAAATAAATAAATAAATAACGAACAGCCGCCTTTGTTTGAAAGCTGAACATGCAAATCTAATGCACTGATTCTATCTATTTGTTTGTAGTATATATGTTAATCTGTGTTAGTAAGTACTATTAAACATTCCATTCAAAAAAAGTACTACTAATGTTTACCACAAAAAAGGTACTCCCTCTGTTCTTTTTTTGGTATCATGTCCCTCTTTTTAGTGGTGTTCTTTTAACGACACAAGCACATTCACTTGTAATAATAGTTTGGTAGAGAAAAGTCGTTGAATAATTTCATAATTCTTTGTAAAAGATTCGAACGGCAGTGATAGCATTTAGCAAGTGGTCTCGAAAAAGAAACTTCTAAAGATTAAGAAAGCGTTAGAATTTCCTGGTAGCCAATAAAATTGAAACTTTTTTGCTATACCTATCCATAATATGTATAGGAAGAAGAGTCAGATTAGGTGTCCTTGCGTTTATACGAAAACTACATGCATGGTCCAGTGGGGCTTTCCGTTTTGGTCTTGGTCGTCATTTCTATTTACTTCACAATTTAAAAACTTTGACATCAAACCAGAGTTCCAGAAGGAGGGTGAGCACATTTCTCATTGACCCAAGACTTATTTAAAGCATGTCAATATAAGAGGAAAATAAAGATCAATCGAGCTCACCAGACGGACCCAAAAACCTATTACAGATATTTGTATCACAGAACAATTATCATGTTAATATTTCACCATTAAAAATACACAAAATCTTAACATTTTACCAAAAAAATAACACAAATAACTAAAACGTAAGTAAGACAATAAAAATATATTTGTGAGAACCTTATATAACACATGACATTCATCTAGCCATCTACTCATCTAGTTATGACGAATGTAAAAATAATTATATAGGAGTATTAATATTCTTAGAGGCACATATAATCTCTAGATTCTCTACACTATAATATTTTTAATATACGATTCATAATATAGGAAGAAGAGTCAGAGAAGGTATCCTTTGCGTTTCTACGGAAACTACAGGGTCCAGTGGTCCAGCTTTCCTTTTTGTTCTGCATCGTCATTTCTATGTACAATTTAAAACCTTCATCATCAACCAGAGAACCTGAGGGAGGATGAGGACATTTTCTCAAGACTTTTTTTGGATCAATTTTTCAAGACTTTTAAAGCATGTCACAATACTATAACGGAAAATATATATCTTGCATGTCAATCAAGCCCACCCAGTTAACTAAAGGCCCAGCCCAGCCTATTTCGGTTTTGTATCAGAAGTTATAATTAACAGTTCCTTATGAGTTATGATAAATCATGATGACAACATTTCATCAAAGAGTTTAGTGACAAGTCCAACATAAATTCAATAAGCCCAGATATTGCATATGATCATAGCTCATATTAGTGATTTGATTTAGAAGCATTGTTATTGCTCTTATTATCGGTCTTTGAAATTAGGTCATCAAGGAAATTCAGGTTGATGTTACTCATAATCTTATTTTTCTCTAATGTATTAGTAGGTCGGATTGCTACATTGCTACTGTCTCATATCAGCTCGTGTTGCTACATATTGGAGTATAAAAGAGACTGATCCTTGAAATACGCCAACATGTACTCCCTGCATGACATTCTAATTATATGGTTAATATCCAGGACAAAGCTGGTTTTGTTTGTTAATCAGATTTGATAAGTCAAAAGACTAACAAAACTATATTGAATCATCGTGAACAAACGCAAATTCACAAAGAACAAGAAAGCGAGAAACTCGATTGAGGTAAATAACTGTTTTAACTTTTTTGATGATTATATAATTATATGAAGACTAATTTTGAAACCCCTAAAATGTAAATCGCTCCAATGAATGTGTGTTTTAATAGTGCATCAAGATTTAAGCTGCTTCCATAATCAACATAACATTGATAGACTGTGTTTTTGTTTTCATTACTTAGTCTAAGAAAATCATGGAAAATTCTGATGATGGTTTCATACTTTCATTAACTTTCCTCCTTCTCAAGAAACCGATCCTGTTATTTCTTATTACAACACCCTTATCAGGTATAGAAAGAAGTTCTCAAGAAGTAATTAAAGTAAGACTGATTGATGAATTCTAATACTCATCCAATAAATTCCTAAAAAATCATGGGAACGGAAAGAACAAACACAGTTATTTTGGCTTTGAGAATTTTAAGGAAAACTTTAAAGACTTTAGAAACTCTAAAGCTTGATTGATAATAATTTAACTTTAAAGATTTTAGGGAATGTTAGTGGGATTGAGAGATCTATTAAATTTGAAAAGAGTTGTAGAAAATTTTATATATTGTGAAAATTTATGAAAATTAAGTATTATAATGATTTTAAGAATCCAATAGATATATGTAGTATTCTCAAAATCTTGTTTTGTGAATTAAAATGTTAAGAATGTAACTTCCAATATCACTTACTGTAATAGATTTGTAGAATCATTAAAATCTAAAAAAATTGAATAACAATGAATTTTTTTATAGAATTATAAAATCATCAAACTAATAACACTAAAATTTAATAAAAATGTAAGAATCACTAAACTAATAATTCTAATAATCCTTATAAATTCAATTCTCATTAACCACCCCTTAGATTTAAACTAAAACTTCAATAGCCACTAATGTAAAAAATCTCAATCAGACTCTTTATTGGATAGAATCTCATCAATTACTTTTACATTAATTAGTAACTAATCATTTTTTTTTGAAAAAAACTTCATCCTCATATCATTGATTGAGTTGTTCTACCAATACACATGGAATCAAAAGTAAAAGCCTATAACTAGTATTTAGAAATATGTTTTTTTTTTAAAAGGAATGCTTGTGTTGGAGCTTTAGTACAAGGTCTCTTTCCTATGACTTGGAATTACTCAACTAAATGAAAGGAATCTGCTTGACTTGTGTTATAAAGAATGGTGGGGTTCTTGCCGTGGAACAAACGTCTCTACTAAACCCATTAAGAGCAAACATGTCCACTAGGGTATCCCTGTATAATTATTTTCAATGACTTTAGTGGATCACACACATCTCTATCTTCTCCAAGTCTCCCTTTTGAATAATACCGTACATAGTGTTTCCTAATAGTTTGATCTTATCAATTTATCCCCGAATGTCCAATTCATATTGCTATCTTTGTTTACATAAATTGAAACATGGAATTTAAAGATAAACAGTTATGCAACTAGTTATTATATTAGTTACAAAAAAACTAGTTATTATAAATATTTGAACCTGCTTTATCAGACATTTTCATATTTTATGTAATCCATACAATTGTCAAATATTACAGCTATAAACCTGTTCCCGAGCTTATTGTAATTTTAATGAAAATAGCGTCCATAACATTTATCTTTTGTCTCTTAAGAATAGTTTTTTCATCAGATCTCTGTACATAGAGTATAAAGATTGTTTCCAATGTTATACATTCCAAATAGGACTGAATATCTTATATGGATATCTTATATGTTAAATTTGATACGATTCGTTATTAGTTTCGGTCCAAATCCAAAAAAATCAGGATATCCGTAAATCTTTGAAACAAAGCAAATATTAAAAATAATATTCGTTTAAAAAAAAACATAAATACTAAAGTTTCAGGAACAAATATCCACTCGGCTCCGTCTTTTATACAAATAAATGTATATTTTAATTAAATATAGAGTTTAAGTGTAAAATCTTATATAATATTATTTAACATATAATTTTATTTATAAAAATACTTATAAAAGTTAAATTAAGAAAAATAATATAAATCTTTATAGAAAACTATAATTTTCTTTTAAAAAATTTTATTACTTTTAGAAATTAATGAAACATTAGTTTCATTAATTTTTAATCTTTATTTTATATTATGTAAAATATTTTTTTTGAAACACCTTATATAGTTTTTTTGTAGATTTACTTGTATTGAACAAAATAGATAACATATCCATACATATCGCAAATATTTGTAAATTTTCCATATATCCGTAAAATCATATATTCGTAATTTTACAAATCAAAAGGTCAGATATCCGTGAAATACAAAATAAATCACAAATACTGGAAACTATTGTATTATTTGATCTATATTCACCCTTAATTTCAAAGTTAGTCAATAGCTGTTACCATTTAACTCTCTCTTTGTTTAGGAATTTCTCACCATATTTCATATTTATTTTTGGCAATCCTAATTTAAAATCCCGTATAAAATTGAAATCTATATAATCTTTCCTTAAGACTTTCATGACGCTTTTAATTTGTTATCTTAAAGATGATTACGTAAGTATAGGGGCCAAAAGTGTATAATACATAATATTGAGGAGAGATCGAGAGGGAAAAAAAAGTAGAAAAAGGGTAATCTATACTATTAAAAGAGAAGGAGTCTAAATAAATCTACTTAAAAAAGTTGTTTGGACCCATTAGACTAACATTTTTAGTCTTTCCTTATATTTCTCTAACTATATAAATACTTTACAATTTAAATAAACTCATTTATTACTTTCCATAATCTATTATAAAATTTCTCTAACAATAAATATTCATGATATTATAAC
>CAKOAT010964042.1:2350-103329 GCA_932364175.1 Eruca vesicaria subsp. sativa | reverse complement strand
AATCTTTTGATTTTAAGATCTTTTTACCATATTCATTTTTTTAATTTTACAAGACTGAAATAAAATAATAGAACAACAACCCTCTCATTTTATAAATACAAGGTATCTCGAACCCCTTTTACCATCAACTCAATCAAATTTAAAAACACCATCAAAACCAATCAAAATATCTATTCCGAAATATTTGGCTTTACGGTTAGCAAAAAAAAACCCGCGCTTCTTAAGCGCGGGTCAAAATCTAGTTTCAGAATTATCACCTAAAATTCCACGAGGCCATATGTCCTCTAGTTGACCATCGACTTTTCAGCCGAATCGAGGATTCCAGAATTTAATATTTTCCTATGACATAAAAGTAATTACATTTATTCTGCAAAATATTTATTTCCCGAAAAGAAAAAGAACAAAGCCCATAAGGGAAGATGGCAAAACCGTGATTTGTGAGTACGAAGGAGGGTATTGTCGGTGTAGAAAGGATGATAAATACGTGGTGATAAGCCACGAGGCTCTACGCTGTTCCACCCAAAGCTAAAAGGAAAGCAAAAAAGAAAATATAATATTTTTTTAATTCAGCTCTGTGAAGAAGAAGAAGACGAAAAAGTAGAAGAAGACCTAGCTTCGCCGCCTCTCTTATCGGCGACTATTCTTCACCGTTGAATCTCCGACTACGTTTTGATCGATCTTCGTCCTGTGTGGTATTTGTATTCGGTGACGAGACTTGGAAGGCGATCGTTTGATAAATCGAATCGAATCGAGAGGTTTCGTTACTTTTGGAGAGGTAGATTTGTGTGGAAAAGCATCTGAAGGAGTTGATCTGAGATCCAATCTCACATAAGCGGCGGGTTTGGTGTGTGTGTGTTTTGAGTGGTGATGAAAAAGTTGGTTGAATAAGGTATATGAAAACCCTAGCTCTTTGATTTCTGCTTTCATTGCGTTTAAAGAGGAGATCGCTCTTCATTGATGTCCACCAGATTCGATTTTGTTTTTATCGGGCTACGAGGTAGCTTCCCTTGGGATGGCAGATCCATGAGGAGGAACGATGGATTGCTATTATTGTTTTTGATTTTGAGACTCATCCATACTCTGGAAAGTCGGATCTTTTTGGCTCCTCATAAGATCGTCATGTTTTACGGGTCTTGCCTAAAGCTAGTGGACTCAAAACTTAGCTCTTTTTTTGCCTTACCCTTTGACTTTTTTTTTTGGCTTCAAGAAGCAGGAAGATGACTTTTGATTCGTCTATTTACAACCGTATATGTGTAGATTTTATTTGACAACCATATATGTTTTCGGGGACGGAGATTCATGGATTATTCTTTCTGCTGTGGCTCCATCTTCATAGGAAAATAAGTACTTTTGTTGTTAATACGGCTTTCTTATGGAGATTGTTACTTTCAGGTGAGGTTACACATTGAGGATTACACTGTGGCATATATCATTAACTTTGTGGATTCGAGCTAAGCGGAAAAAAGACTTTCTAGTTGTGTTGAATCTACGTGGATGGACTGCGATGAAAGTATGACAAGCACTGGTAGTTTAGAGCTTAAGGCGACCATCAATAACGATCTTCCTTGGAAAATGGTGGCTAAAGGTAGTAGGAGTTCCACAAGGCGTACTAAGAAACAAGTTTCACGTTCTCCAGCCCCTGATGTTGAGGCAGAAGGAGATACAGGATCAGAAAAGGTTTTCATTAAAGCTTGTTTCCCCCATTTTGTTCTTCTATTGTCCCTGCTTCTGAAGGGATTTATTATGCTAACGCTTGATTCTATCAATTATGGCAGCTTGGCGTTTCTGTTCTAAGCCAGCATCTTGCAGAAAGAGTAGACCATGTTCCGATAAAGAAACGGAGATTTATGGTTCCCGCTCCATCACCTATGAATGTGAGCTCACAACGTCGTGCAGAGTTTAATCACGCTCTACCTGTTTCACGGTTGAACCCTAATCTAATGGCCGGGAAAGCACCTAAAGTCTTTGATGATGATAAACCTGATTGCGGCAGTCATGACTTCTCTGGTATTGAGATACTTGCAGAGGTTGCTTGCAGTAGTGGTATGAGTAGCGAAATTGCATCCGTAGTTGACAGTCAGCTTGCTGAACCTGTTCGGCAGCAAGATGCTTTGACCTTATCTGGTAACGTGGAAGGTAATGATTCATCGGCTGGCACTGTTGATGTCTCAGGGAAAGATACTATGGTTGAGTCCGGTGAAAAGGGTGGAGAAGTGCCTCAAAAAGCCTTGGTTGATATTTTGGGTAAAGCTTCGGTTGCTGATCAGAGTAAAGAGCATATTATGGTGGCATCGAGTAGTATGATAGTGGCTCAGAACATCAGCGTTGCTGTTTCGAATGAATCCTCGACAGAAAGGCCAAAGGAAGAGATTGAAGCAGGTAATAGCGGAAATTTAGCACCTCAGAGTGTCACGGTGTCAGAGAATATATCTGGTGATGAGTGCACTGGAAAGGGTAAGAAGTCCGAAACCCTCACAAATGATAGGTTACACTGGGATCTAAATCTTCCAACAGACGCATGGGGTCAGTCTTGTGATGTAGTTGATGAGACATCCAGAAGATACTCTGATGGGGAAGTCACTGAGTCCGTTACAGAGAGAACACATGTTGATGGTAGTAAAGACTACGCGACTGGCCTGACCGCATCAGATGTGAACATGGATTCTCCATTGTCGGCTGGGCACAAGGCAGAAGCCTCAACTCAAAATGGGAAGGAGTGTCAATCCGGTTATGATTCCCAGTTTGAGGATGGAGAGTTGAGGGAACCATACCCTTGGGAAGAAAACGAGGCTGACAGCGGAGATGTTGAACAAGTTGATTATGGGTCTGAGCCAGAGAATGAGCGATTCTACTCTTTGGCAGAGTGTAATGAGAATAAGCTTGAGGACGTTGAGAAAGGAGTCGTGGCACAGACAAAGTGTGGAGCTGCGAAGTCTGAATCTGGCAATGTGCATGAAGAAAATAGTGATATAGAGAAACATGTCGTGGTTTGCATGAATGATTCACATTCAAAAGGATCTTCTCCATCAAGGAGCTTCGGGTCAAAACCATACAGGGAGCTACCTTCGCGTGAACCCATCCGAAGTAGAAGGCAAGTTATTTCCGCTGAACCTCGTTACCATTTCATTATTCTTTGATATCATGTTTTGGTCTCTTTGCTAATTAAAGTGATTTCTCTTTTTCAGGCCTTATAGTTACGAAGAAATGAATGAGAGGGACGCTGGTCCAAATAGAAGGCAAGTTATTTCCGCTGAACCTCGTTACCATTTCATTATTTTTTTGTTATCATGTTTTGGTCTCTTTGCTAATTAAAGTGATTTCTCCTTTTCAGGCCTTATAGTTACGAAGAGATGAATGAGAGGGACGCTGGTCCAAATAAGTTTGTCGGGAGAGAGAGAACAGAGATGCGTATGCAAAACAGGAGTCCTGGGAGAGGACAATTCTCTAGCCGCTGGGATTCCGAACATCGTTTCTCTCCATCTCACAAACGTGGTCAATACGGTTTTGGACGTCCACCTCCTAAAACCGTTGAGGAGGGCCGAGTTAGGATGAGTGGCTTTGATCAGCCAGGGCCAGACCACCCAGGTCCACAAGGCTATGTTCGTAGGCATTTCTCAAATGGAGGATACAGGGGTCGGTTCAGAAGGTTCCCAGATGGCAACGGGAATCGTGATTTCAGAGGCGTAGAGTGTTCCTACCCTCCCAATGATGCCAACGACTATCCAAGTCGCATGCACAACAACCGGATAAACAGTAGGAGAGAGAGAAGTAACTCCCCTCCCGTCTTCAGGAGATTGCACGACCCTCAGTCACGGTCCAGGCCCAGAAGTCGCTCCCCAGGTTCATGGAACGGGCAGAACAGATCTCCTCCCGGTTTCAGAGCCGATGACAACAGGATGGAGAGGGTGAGGTTACCGTTCCAGAAACGTTTTCCGCTCGACCAAGAGATGGGGTTCATATCTCCGCAAAGAAACCAGCGAAACTCGAGGTTTTTCGACAGCAGAAACAACGATGGTGGTGGGGAGAATCATCATCATAATAACAACTTTAGAGGAAGGAAATCACCGCCAGGAAGGATGTTTAGACATGAGCAGAGATTTGATAACATGAGAAGAGTGAACTCGGAGAACAATAACAGTTTCAGACCATTTGTGCGGCAAAATAATAATAACAGAAGGTTTGATGTTGCTGGTGGAAGCCGAGGAGAAGGGTGTAGATATGAGAAGAATGAGAACATGTATGAGATGGTGCACCGGCGTCCTCCGCCTCGGGGTTTGGAGACAATGGGAGAAGACGGTGGTGGTAACATCCGACGGTTCAGATCAGATGGAGAACAACTAGACACTGTTGTTTCCAACGACAATAAGAAGAACAACAACAACGATGCGCCATTATCAAATAAAATATGAGACTTTTGGGTTTTGGTAGGTTTTCTTTTTGCATCTTCTCGTTTTTGACGACACCAGAGTTCTAGTGATACAATCTGGTGATGTTGGTTTCTTTTTCTTCAAGGTTTAGAGTTTGTTTCCCATTCTACATTAGGCTTCCTTCCACAAGAGGGCTTCTAGATTTTTGTTTTTGTATTTGGTCGCTGCTTCTTGTTTTTCCTTCCTTGGAAAGTGGTTTTCTGGAAGAAGATAAAAATGAGAAAAGGGTAATGTTACTGCAAAGTATTCATTGTTTTCTGTTCTGATTTTTTTGAGCAATATATGTCAGAGCTGTAGCAGCCGTGACAGAGTAATCGGGTGAGCTTTTGTGGTAAAAGATCGAAAACTAACATAAACTGGTACATCAAATTCAACCACTGAAGAAGCAAAAAAGCAAAATCTTCTTCGCACATCACAAGGTCATTCCTTTATGTGATGTGTTTGCAGGTGTTGTGACCACAGATTAGCAGAATACACCTCAATTTCTTAACAGAAACGCCAAACTTCGGGAGAGAATTTTGCTACACAGTTAACAAGTACGATAGTAAGTCAACAACAATACAAAGAATAGGAACTTGAGAATGCTGCAAGTCACTTGGCTCAAAGGGACACTAGACACTGCCAAACCTTTCATAAAGTAGAGAGAGATAACAAAAATGAAGATGCAAACCATGCAACCCCAATCAGCGAAAACAAAGAAGCCATGACACTGAGGTTCTTCTGTTTCATTAGCAACCGTACCAGTCCACGATAGTGCATTGATTTGGTTTACTGTAATATCCACTGGTCCAGAACGTACTCATCTGTTTCCAGTTACTTTGTATCACAGCATATGTTTTGCTTACAATTCAAATTGAAAGACAGCTGCAATTCAGATATTAAGAGTTTATGTATGATGAATACAACTCGCAATGTGTTGGTAAATATTTCATGGAAAGAAAACAGAGTATGAAGAGAAAAACAACAGAGCAATCTCACACCGAAAAGAGATTCTGAAATAAACAACAGTTTGTACCATCATAACATATGCTTAGCTTAGCCGCCAGTTGAACACAAAGTCGTTCCCGATCAGGTGTTTTCAGTATCCGTAGCGACAAGACAGCCTGAGCAGCAATCAAATCCGCAGATATTTCCATGTTGTTATCCCAAGATTCCCTCGTGAATGGCTAATATGACATGATACAGATACCGTTTGACACAAAACCCAATCCCTTGAGCCGCATAGCTAGCGCAGCGTTGGGGGAGGAACATAGTTGGTTCTTTCACCACTAAGGAGATCCATCTTGAAACCCTTTTCTTCGACTCGGGATGAATATCATCATCATCAGAATCTTGACCTAGTAGGACGTGTAGAGCAACAGCTTCTGAAATCCCTACCCCTTCTTCATCTTACCTCTGTTGTGTTTCAAGTTTTCTCTCAAGCTCTGACTCTTCCCTGATGGCTGTAGAGGTATCAAGAGTTTCTTTTTTGTGTTTTCTCAGCTTGTTTGACACACGATCAAATTCACCTTTACCATGTTTCTTCTTCTCTTTCCTAGCGACTTACAGAATACCACGTTATCCATAACTGCTTACTTTAGATCTATAGCTCTAACTAAATAACTGCAAACTAAACTCGTCGAGGATCTCATGAACTATATAAAGAATACCTAAAATCCCAAAAATAAAGACAACTCAAGGGAGACGTTGTAAGAATTTGTATTTGGAATCACTCGTCCACTCCTCCTTATTAGTTCAAAGTTTGCAAAGGAGAAAAACACACACCAATTCAATAACATTTAATCTTAAAACGACGAAGACGTAGATGATCAGAGAGTAGTTATTACAATAACAAATCGTTGACCGTGTCCATTTCATCCTATTAAATTACGCCACGTATCCAGTGATCTCTGATTTTTGTTGCAATGTAATAAGTTTTCAATTGAGTCTTTGATACTTGGAATGGCCGGTGGTGCGACTATCTCTAGTGGGACCCAGTATTCGTGTCGGAGATATTAACAGCCGTTAGATGCGATGTAGATTTGGACGGCCCAGATTATTACGATTCCAACGGTTTAGAGTTAAACCGACGTAAAAAACAACATGGCTTGCAAATACGCAGGAAAAGCGAGGGTAAAGTAGTCATTTCGAAGGATCCATCCCCCACCACCACCGCCGCACCATCTTCATCTTCATCACCAACGTCCGAAATCGCGAGAAGATAAAACCAAAATTGCTTTTAGAGAGTACTTTCGGAGAGATCTAGTAGTTGCGGTTTTGGTACGAGTCTTCCTCTCGAAGCTACAGAGAGAATCTTTCAAGCTCAATTTGTGTTAGGAATTAGGGTTTTTGAAGTTGAAACGAAATCAAATCATGACGGAGGTAGTTGTGCACATATACGATGTGACCAACAGTGGATCTGAGAAGACTAACAACACTATCCTTCAGATCAACAGATTCTTCAAAGACGGCATCGGTCTCGGCGGCATCTTCCACAGCGCTATTCAGGTTTTTTAGCTCCATCCTCATCTCTTTCTATAAGATCTGAGACTTTAAACCCTTTAGCAAAGGGCTCACCTTTACTTGATCTGAGACTTAAATTTGGAAACTTTCCTTTAGGTTAAAGGACTCACCTTTACTTAAGATTTGATCTCTCTGACCAATTTTTATAAGTCATGACAATTACGTGAACTTAGAGACTAGAGTCTGTTGCTAATGATTATGTGTAAATTACCATTTTGACTAGTCTTGTTCATGTTTTTGTTGTTTTCTTGTGTCTCTTTTAGATGACTATTTTAAGGAAGGGTTTATTGACTAATGGGTAATCTCTTATTATGAGTTTGTGTAGGTACACGGGGATGATGAATGGTCTTTTGGGTATTGTGAACAAGGAACTGGTGTCTTCAGCTGTCCTAGTACCAAGAACCCTATGTACACTTACCGTGAGAAGATTGTTCTTGGGAAGACGGATTGTACGATCTTTATGGTTAATCAGATATTGCGTGAGCTTAGCAGGGAATGGCCTGGACACACGTATGATTTGTTGTCTAAAAATTGTAATCACTTCTGTGATGTACTCTGTGACAAGCTTGGTGTGCCTAAACTCCCAGGTAAAAAAAAAAGCAATTATTTGGGAGTCAGTGTGTGTATGTGTGTTGGCCTTTAAGGGTTATGTGATTGTTTGGGTTCTGTCTCTTTAATAGGTTGGGTGAATCGCTTTGCTCATGCTGGGGACACTGCCTTGGAAGTTGCAGGAAACACAGCAATGCGGGTGGGTTCTCTTTCATTTCATTTCGTTTTGCCCATTGAGTGCTAAAATCTTGTGATTTGGGATGTTGCAGGTAAAGCAAGCCAAAACTGAACTAGTATCAGCTAGTAAAGTGGCTTACCGCTTCCTTTCGAATATTACTTCGAATGTAACCAACGGCTCTCCACAACGGCCTGGAACGGTTAGCAGCAGTTCGGAGAATGGGAACTTGAGATTGCAAGGTAGTTGGTTCAAAGGGTTGCTTAACACTGCCAAACCCTCCACAAGTACAGAGATGGAGGAAAAAGATGAAGATGCGAATCATGCAGCAGTCCCCAATCATCAGAGAAAACAAAGCCGTGACTCTGTATCCATCCACCCTACTGCATTTGGGTAACTGTGTATATCCATTGTTCGAGAAGTTACACGTACTATTCTCTACATCTGTATTCATTGTATTTGTACCTTCGTTGGAACTCCATGTTTATTACTTATCAGCAGAAAGTGTGATTTTGTCAAGTACCATTCACCACTAGCAAGTCTACATTTTATTCATATTGCTTTAAGAAAATGTGATATATTTTAGCTGCCACTTGCCACTGAGATATGTGATTCAAATGGTATATGATGTACACAACTCACAAAGCACTTGAACACAACACATGTAACAAATGGTACATATTGAAATATACCAGTGGTGTCGGATATTGTGTTTGCCTTCTTCCGTGCCTTGGCCCTGCCACTTTCTTGGCTGATCGAGCGTTGATTTCTCTGAGCTGAGGTTTCATTTAACTTCTTTCGTGATGCTTTTCGTCATCCAGTGATCCAAAACCATTCCGGTAAAGCGTTCGTCCGCAACATGTATTTGTTATAAGCATCTCTTCTTTCTGTGCTCACTTACTATTTTCTTGCACAGGTCAGCATATCTGCCACTGTACGAATGTTATCATCAGAGGATGAATCCGAGTCTGATATTATTTAGTTGACAACTTGGCAGTGTTAAACACTACGCAACAAAACTTACTTTTCGCCTCAACTCAACCATTTAGGACTCACCAGCCGCCCATGGGTCTATTACCCCCTTGGTTTTATACCTTTCTGGCCTAATTAACCAGTGGCGCTGTTCTTCCCCTTCCTACCGGACTTGCCTTCTCCACATTGCCTAGCATCACTCTTCATCCACTCTCTTCTGACCTTTCATAGCCTTAAAACCAACTCCTTTCTTTGACACAACCAGCTTCCGGATTTGTTTTTTTAGACCAAAGTCACATATATACAAACTCCTTAAAACTTAGGATTTGTTGGTCCAGCAGAAAAGAATAAAAACGTGAAATGTAACACTATCCTTAAAACTTAGGATTTGTTTCTTTAGACCAAAGTCAGAGAAATAGATAAATGACAGCTTCCGGATTTGCATTACACAAACAAAACTAAACCAAAAAAACAAAACTGTCTTTCCATAGTCTAACGATCAAACCGATTCTTTCAGGGTAAACCCGAACCAGATGGTGCTGCTGCGCTGTAACCGCCTGCACCACGGCCAAAACCAGGCCTACCACCACTTCCCTGGACCAACAGAAACACAACAAGATTGTCAGACAAAATCTCCTCATCATATCTAGTTAAGAGAGAATTTTTACCTGGAAAGAGGGCTGGTAATCAGCAGGAGCTCCACCCTTCTCTCTTCCAGCATCACCACCACGTGGACCTGCACGGTACCCATCACGGTCACCATATCTAGGACGGTCTCCATCAAAACGAGGTGGTCCTCTGAAACAAAAACCACAAATAACACACATGTTCATCAGACCAGACATGTCCCAATGAATTAAAAAACGATACAAAAGAAAAAGTGTTACAAAACCCAACCTAGGGCGATCACCAGATGGGCCACCAAAGGGACGACCACCACCAGGCTTAGCAGACTTCTTCAAAGTAGCGGGAACAACATCAGAAGGAAGGTTGAGGTAAGTCCTCAAGAACTCAATCCCTTCGTTAGTCAGAAACCAATAGTAATGCATCCAAGCAAACGTCTCCCTAACGTACTCCTTGGATTTGAAGCTCTGCATTAGCTTAATCACTTGCAGGTTTGGTACTGACTCAATCAACGGATGCTTTGCAAGATTGAAATCTTTCTTCGCAAACAAAACTCCTTCTGTAAAAACCCATTTGACCATAGATCATTTAGCGTTCAAACACATCACAGCATAGTCTTCAAGATTCAAACTTTAAAAGGTTCACTCGATCTAGCATTTACATTATTCAGATAAGAACACATTAGATACGATAAAAGAACAAACCTTTGAAAAGGTATTTGCAGATCTCTCTGCGATTGGTCTCTGAGATAATCTGGCAACAAGACAAACAACATAATCAGTACAAACTTGGATAATTCCTTTCATTACAACATGTAAAAATAGAGAGATAGATCAGAAGCAGAGTCTATACCATTGTCTTGTTGGTGGAGCTTTCGCTGCAAAGAGACACAGATTTGTTTTTGTTTTGTCCAAAGAGATACTGAGGGACAATTAGGGTTTGCGGAGGATAAAAGATGGCTATCATATATATTATGGACTTAGGCTTTATTTGGGCCGATCGTCGTAATAGTTGTTTGATGCAAGGTGGGCTTTGGATTGTTGTTTTAGATGGTTTAACCGGTTTCAGATTAATTTTTGACTCTTAACCATACTGAACCACAAGAAACTGTTAATTTGAGATGGACTGTTGAAGTTTAGACCTTAACTTTTTAATTGGTTGATGCTCGATTTAAATTATATAGTTCATGGTTCTCACAGTATTTGGTAGAGGTTCAAAAAAAAAAGGATTCTGTACGAGAGATTATTGAGCATAGAGGTGTGTTGGGAAGTACTCGTCACTGAAAAAGTGACTTGTGAACTAAACTACCAGGATAATTTCAGAAACAGATAATGCATGGTGGTCTATTAGTTTTACTGTTTGTCTCTCTGTCATTACTAATGTAGTCTACACTTTCTTGCCAATTTTGATAGTGTGTGAATAAATCTGGTTGTTTCTTGATTCATAGACTCAATCTAAGAGACATAAGTGCTCCAAGATGAGGGAGTGTATATATATGTGACGTAAATTTCTCAAATTTCTTAACATAGCAACGTCTTACTTGTTTCTCAAATTTCTTAACAAACCAGATACCGCGTGCGTATACGCCCTCATATCCATATTGAATTCCAAGTTCAAAATTACTTTTAAAATTATGAGTCCTCACTCTAACGTGGATTATAAATATTTATGTTAAGAAATTTGGGAAAACATGTCCATTCTCTTTCTTTTTTTTCCTTTCCTAAATGAATGTATTCAGTCAAATACATTTTTATATCAAGTGCTTCGAAATGAGAAGTGTTTATGAATGAAAGAATATGAATCAGAAAATCTAAAAACCAAACTGGTTAAGCGAAAATTGCCCGAGCTGTTTCATCATTGAAGTTGGGCTGCGAACCAAGCGATTAAACACGTGACCATTCATCAAACAAACAGCGATCAATTGAGGCATTCACCAGAGTAAATGCCATGTGATCGTATAATGCTAACTTTTCAACTCTATCGCAATCAATGGTGAAATGTGTGATAGATAGAGTGAACAGCAAACAAGAAAAAAAAATACTAATGTACAAAAAGATAGCGCCAATTAAATTATAGAACACAAATATTGGCGTGTAGATTCGTATAGATTTCATTGAAATAATGTAGTAGGGACTTGTGAGTGCAAAAATGGGCTGGCATGTTGACTTATTGAAGTGTTCCAGTAACGATCTGTCTTCCCAAATCAGCCTATCTAATACAGACAACATTAGCACTCACGGGACAACACAATCATATCACCCTCCAATAATACAGCCAATATCCTCAAGCACTTTTTTTCTTTCTCAAATTTTGCAATCAGTCAAATTTAGAATGATCACATTTGTAATGCAAGATACGCGGTTAAAATGATAGATAGAGCAGCAAAAAATAGCTTAAATTTACATCCATACATTTGATTTTAAGTTCCTTTTCTCGCTCTATATTTAAATACCATACTTCTCATGAAAACCATTAGCACCAAAAAGACAATAAAAATCTCGAAAAAAAGGATGATGAACTCATCCTTTTTACGAGTAATATTACTATTAGGTGCCATTAATCTCTTCATTTCAATATCAACAACCAAAGCTGCAACACTCGGTCAAATATTCGAAATATGTAGGAGTGTATGCCCAGGATGTGACCACGACTCGTTACAGTTCTTGTTCCGACACAACTTGGTCCGTGCCGCAAGATTCGAACCACCTTTGATATGGGATCAAACACTCCAGAACTACGCTCAAAATTGGGCTAATCAAAGAAAGTCTGATTGTGCTTTGCAACACTCTTTCCAAGACGGAGAGTTTACTCTAGGCGAGAACATATTCTGGGGATACGGAGCCAACTGGTCACCGGCTGACGCTGTGGTCGCGTGGGCCAGCGAGAAGAGGTTTTATCATTATGGCTCCAACTCGTGCGACTCAGGGAAGATGTGTGGGCATTACACTCAGCTCGTGTGGAAGGAGACGAGGAGGATCGGGTGTGCACGTGTGGTGTGCGACAATGGTGGGATCTTCATGACTTGTAACTATGATCCTCCCGGTAACTACATCGGCCAGAAACCCTATTGATCGATCATTCATCTTATTTTTAGAAGTTTTATGACTTTTTCAAGGAAGTTAGGTGGATGTAATGTGTGATTTACTAGAAATAGATGTGTTTGTGGGGGTTTGTGATATTGAAATGTGTTTGTATCTCTTGAAGTGCTTTTTTTGGTCGACATCATAATTTTTTTTTTTTTTTTTGTTCAAATCGACATCATAACTTTAAGTGCTTTTTTTGTTCATGACTTCACGGTTGTAATTGCTTTTACGGTTATTTGTACATATCCGTAAGAATGCACAATATATACAAAATATATAAAGTTATGATGTTTCATGTCTGATGATTTTAAACAATATAATTAATCAATTGTTCAATATATGGTTCTCTCTTCTTGTTAACTACTGTAGTCATGGCAATCTATCCGAGAATGTGTGCGACGATTTAGTTTGGGATGATTTACATTGCATAGGCCAATAAATTGTGTATAGTAGTATATGATCTAGGAAATTTTATACTTGCATACCTTTAAAACTTTCATTTGTTGACACGGCCATTAAAAAATGGAAAGTAGAAATATCAACGTAAGATAAGACTCATACATCTTATTATATAGAAAAAAGTTTTCTACCCTCTTGTGATGCCATGTCACTAAATAGGATGAGAACAAAATGACACATGACATGCAAATTTATTATTACAAAAAATAATATTTAATATTAACTAAGGTTTACTTTATTTGAATGCATTTATCAATTCTTTTTAAGAAGTATGAATCTTTTTATTTTGAGATAAAAATATATTAAAAAATCATAGTATCTATGAATTAAAAAAATATAAGGCTGAAAATAATCCATAATTTATATTCTTAGAGATTTTATTTTATAAATATTGAAAAATGTTAGAAATTACTGATATAATAAAATAAAAAAATATAAATAGTGAAATTAAATGTTATTAATAAAATAAAAAATATAAATAGTGAAATGCAATGTTATTCTTATTTTCAATAAATTAAGAAAAATCAGATATTCACTAAATTTGAATATATATATTTTTTATGCGTACGTATGATTAGATTTTTAATATCAGCACATTAGAAATTAATATGCATTAAATATACAAAGAAAATATAAGAATACAAACTAAATCAAAAGCAATAAACACATCAAATAAAATACAAAGATTCCCACATAAGTTAGCTGAAAATAATTCATAATTTATATTCTTAGATATTTTATTTTATCAACTTTGACAAATGTTAGAAATTACTTATATAATAAAATAAAAATATAAATAGTGAAATTTAATGTTATTCTTTTAAATAAATTAAGAAAAATCAGATACTCACTAAATTTAAATATAAATATTTTTATGTGTGTATCACTAGATTTTTAATAGTAACACATTAGGAATTAATATGCATTATATATGCAGGAAACAAATCAGAATACAAACTAAATAAAAAAGAATAAACACATCAAACAAATACAAAGATTCTCATATAAATTATATTGTATGTTGTTGTTACAAATAATATTGTATACACACTAAATTTATATCAATTACTGCGTATAAAAAATAAGAAGACAAGTAAAAATAACTATGTGCTTTTATGAAAAACAAACAAAACATATAACATTATAATACTAAAAATAATATAATATTACAAAATATGTTTGACAGTAGATAAAAATAAAAATGTCCAAAATATAAACGGACATCAAATTTGGATAGAGATGGTGAAATGTTTAAGTGAACATGTCATTCATTTTATTATAGACAAAGTAAACACTAAATAATAATCAATTATCTTGAAACGAATACACACAAGATGAAGATAAAATAAATATGAATATCAGACGTATAACTTGACAAAATAATATGTCATTAGCTTAACACCATCATGCCTCATATTTTTTTACCTCATAACACTATTTCAATGGCCGCTAAGAAATCACAGTTTTTTCCGATAAAATAGAATCAGAAAAAATAAAATAGAAAAGAGAAGGAAAATGAGAAAATATTGTTACGTACACTATATCTAGCACAACGATGAGTGTGCGTTTATCTCTTTTGAAACAATAATAAAAAAGTAAATGAGAGTAAATATATTTCCACTTGATTAATAGTTTTTAAGAATAAGTTGGAGAAAAATTAGCACATAATACCATAAGCCCGAGAATAGAACTTGCAAAGATACAGAACTACATCATATTGATCAATATAACATGTCCCACACAAACATGATGTGAACCCTAAATACAGCCACCGAAACTTTCAAACAATTTAATAACTTCCAAATCATTATAATTAATATTTTATTTTTAATGAAACAAAAAAATTGACATTAATCTTTTTGTTAACAAAATAATCATTTAGTGAAAATATATAATATAATTAAAACAATAAATTTGTAATTATAATAAATAAAATTATTATAATTATAATGAAAATAATTATTTAGTGAAAATATATAATATAATTAAACAAATAAATTTGTAATTATAATAAATACAATTTATGAGAAAGAGGATAATCAATTTGCGCTATTAATCTTTACACATTTCATTAGATTTATACCAACTAAAATAAAAATATAGATTTTTGGTTCCTTTTTACTACCAAATTTAAGGTTGACCTAGAATACAAAATGATATAAAATAATTAACAATTAATACATAACCAAAATAATTTAAAAACCAAGAATTAATAAGATATAAAAATAGATAATTAAAATTTAATTATGCTATGTAATATAACTTGAGTTTAATGAAAAGCTTTTTTCCTATGTTTAATAAAAACTTTGATAAAGAAAATAGTTAAGTAAAAGTTATAAAATACTTAACTATATTCAAAATAAATAAAGAAGTCTATAAGTTTTGAAAGACGGAAAATCTATTATTATATTGTTTTCCTTTATGTTTCATCAAACCTAAGGAAAAAAAGATTTACACACTAAATTTTCTTTCCATTTTAGGTAAAAAGATCAAAATTAGAATAAATATCAAAAAAAATTCAAATTGTAAACAATGAGTAATAAATAACCAAACAAAATTTTACAAAAAAAAATTGAAAATAAAATAATAACACACAACAAATAAAGAAACAAAAGTCGAGAGGAGCCACAACACAAACAATTCTACGCAAAACACATACTGATAATCTATGACATACAAAATTTTGATATTAAACTTTTAAGATTCGAAAGACAAAACAATAAATAATTAAAAAATAGTTATATAATTGTCTAACTACCTATATTTTATAATAGATTATAATATTTATATATCAAAATAACATACAATATATATATTTAAAATTTTAACTAAAAATCCGGGCGTAGCCCGAGCCGGCCCTAGTTAAATATATTTCAAAAGAAATAAAATCCAAGAATAACTAAAACATAAATTAAGAAATCAACGACTTAATTTCTTTTTTTATTTATTTTTTCTCAAAAAGAGAAATCAACGATTTAGATATGACCGAACCAAAGGGAAAATCACAAAATAAAACTTTTTTTTTCAATACACAAAATGAAACTCTTATTAACCAAAAATATCTGCTCTAATTGCCTGTACCGGCTCTCAGTTTCATCAAGAAACATCAACTTACAAGATCAGGAATCCTTTCAGTTTTTTAAATAGAAAATTTACAGTATCTAAAAGATCCATATGTGGAACATCTTAGGCCCAAGACTTGCGGCTCAAGAATCCTAATTCAGACAACTGTGCTTGTGTAGTTTGGGAAGAGGCTGACCAATGTGTCGAGACCATCCGGATGAAACTTCCTCGCAAACAGATAACAAGGTCGTGTAATCCCGTTCCATGTACAAGGCCAATGCAGCTCATCTCCATGCTTCAAAATACCACAAAGTCAAAGTTTAAAGGAAGATATAAAGAGATAATAGAGGCCACGAGAGCATACCTTTCCTAAACTTGTGACATGTATACTCATTTCCTCGGACTGCACAAGCAAGAAACAGGAAAAGTAGAATAAAATACTAACTGTGATCAAGAGATTGAGTTTTCAAAACATACCGACACACTTTTCAAAAACTCTAATGAAATCTCATGTGCTCTGAAAGTCTTTGGATGCCTCCTTCGTTTAGACCAATCAACATACGTCACTGACCAGTTCGAGATCCCCATGGGATCCATTTTCTGCAAAGAAGATCCAGCAAATAAACAAAATATGTTTCATCATCAAGAAAGGCTTGAAAGACTTGGAGAAGATGGGATAGTGTTAAGAAGCATATCCTCACACTAAAGAATGTTGGCATGTAATGTTCATCTGCAGTACAGTTCTTGTCACCCCCTATCGCAGACTTACTTAGTCCACAATACTTGCGAAATTTTGAGTAGTATAGACTATCAGCCATCATTATAACGGCGTGTTGTCGCTTCATTGTGAACCACTGTCCATAAGAGTCCAAAAAAATTACACCACAACAAGTAGCAACATGCTAATCAAGACAAGCTCTATAAGAGATTTGAGGCTTTGTCTTTACCTGAGCACCCTTTCTAAAATCTTCCTTGGTAACTTCAGGTAACATGTGTTCCATGTGTCTCCCAGTCCCATGCGGACCAGGATCCACAAAACTTGAGAATTATAAAAAATGTCAGTGAATACTAATGAAAAAAAAATAAAAAATATATATATATATATATATATATATATATATATTTTAAAACTTTAGAGGTTAGTTTACCTCTCAATGAAGCTGACGTTGGAGTTTAGCAAGTATCTATACGTGTAGTCAAAAGTATGCAATGGTATACAACTGAACATGGAAAATTACACATGCAGTGAGTTATACAAAACTCACTTAATCAAGATTGAAATCATTACCTCTCAGAAAGAAGAACAAAGTGTTGGTTGTCAGGATCTTCAAGAGCACTAACTAGTAACCTCTTCTCAGCATCAACCATTGAAGTCCTTCCCCAAGTAGCCTCATCACTATGGATTTCACGATCATAAAAATGACGGCTGATGTGAACTGTACCTTCTTTCGACGTGTGGATGTAAATAGAGAACTTTCCTTCATGACCCTTCACAACACAAGCAAACAATGATTGTAACAATGAAAAGAGTGTAACTAAAGTTAACAACAAGCACCAGTCGTCTAGTGGTAGGATACGTGGCTGGTGCACCATTGGCTCATTAAGCAAAAAAAAGAAGAGTAATTTAAGTTGGAGTATGTCTAGGTGTTTTGTTACCTTGAAGAACTCATCCCAGAGCTTCTCAAATGGCAAAGTACCATGAGTCAAGAACAAGAAAGCTATTTTGGAGTTTTGGGTTAGGGAGGAAGGCGTTCTAAGTATGTCTCTGACCACTGCTCGAGCTGCTATCTCCTTAATAGTGAGTTTCCTGATATGAGCCGGTAGCAACGCTGAGAGAGCACTGTCGCAGCCTCTAGAACTATAGAGACCATGACAGGAAGAGTTCTTGCCATATCGTGGGAAGAGGTGAGTACATATCAGAAGCATGCTGATCACTGAAACTGTCAGAACGACACATAAGGGCTTCTTCAGAGATTGGTGGTGACGTGGCCTCTGCATATACTTTTGTGCCTTACTCATTGAAACCAACCACGCTTTAACACTTCCCTTCTCTCTTTTAATACGCATACAGAGATTGAATCTTAATTTGTGTCACCTCTACCTACTTTTTTTAAATAGGAATTGCCTTAGAAAAGCTACATGCAAGTGATTTAGTAATGTCTCAAGAGGATTCAGAGCAGTTTCTGTTTCTTTTATACTTGATCACTCCATTGTCTTATTAGTATCTGTCTCTATTGTTGGGTTTGAAGTAAAGAATTGAAGAGACTTCTTGGTGAAACCAACACGTCTTCTTCTCCAGTGATGGAATCCAAAAGAACGTTATTAAAGAAGGGTTTTCCATTTTCTCAGATAGTTTCTTTAAGTTCGGTGTTATTAAACAATGTCACAAAAGTTCCTTAAAGGATCTACATTTCCATTTTATGTTGGATTAGAGTTGGTTACACGACTCTGGAAATTATTATCATGAGCCCTAAATGTACAAATGCGTCAGAGATTTGACTACAAAGATGAGATGCAAAATGGGGCATAACGGCATTAATATCTGATTCTGTCTTTGAACTCTCATTGCCTTGCTTGGACAGTATAATGGGTTAAGGCAAATGACGGTGTTTTGGACCATAGGCCCATACTTTTGTCGAGCCGGGAAGAACATTGCTATTTTGTAACTGTAGTAACTTAATTACAAGGCTTATATTTGGAAATAAATGGTTTCACAATTCATTCAAGAAATGGTTTTGAGATGACACGTGTCTCGGTTAATTTTTCTTTTATTTTTTAACTAACGAAAATGGGTTAAAATATACTAATTATTTTCAAACTTTAGAATTACTAGTGGTGTGTACTTGTTGACCAAGGCATACTTAGATGAAATGAAATATCTTTCTAGCGTTAAACATTTTGATTTTACACAAAAGACATTAAAAATCTTTAAAATAATTTTCAATCTTCTTCAGTATTTTGGTTCTTTTAGATTTTAAAGTGTTGGTGTGTGAATTTTAAAATTATACTAGATTTTTGACCTGCGCTTTTTAAGCGCGGAAATTTTTTATGATTAAAAATTTATGTAATTGGGTTTTATATTAATTTAAAGAATGTTTTGGGATAAAATCAGTTCACCAAAATTTGTGGTGATGATTGTTATTCATTAGTTTTTAGTTTCAGTTTTTATTTTTAGATTTTGTTTTAGATTTTGGTTTTTATTTTTTAATTTTCTATTCTTGAATTTCAATTTTTGGTTTGGGTTTTTAATTTTTAGACCCACTGAGTTAGTTTGAACTGATATTACTAACAAACAAATCCCAAATAATCAAACATCTAATTTAAAACTGAAAAGATGACAAATTTTGTTTTAAAGAAATTTGCAATAGTTTATTTTGTAAATAAATAAAAGAAAAAAAAGTTGAAAATAATAAAAATATAAATAGATTTACAGAAACCCGTTTTTTCTTATAATTGGGTTACAATTAAACTTTTTACATGATTAAAACTTTTTATGATTAAAAATTTATGTAAGTGGGTTTTATCTTAATTTAAAGAATGTTTTGGGATAAAATCAGTTCACCAAAATTTGTGTTGATGATTGTTATTCATTAGTTTTTAGTTTCAGTTTTTATTTTTAGATTTTGTTTTAGATTTTGGTTTTTATTTTTTAAGTTTCTATTTTTGATTTTCAACTTTTGGTTTGATTTTTTAATTTTTAGACCTGCTGAGTTAGTCTGAACTGATATTACTAACAAACAAATCTCAAATAATCGAACATCTAATTTAAAACTGAAAAGATGACAAATTTGTTTTTAAAGAAATTTGCAATAGTTTATTTTGTAAATAAATAAAAGCAAAAAATATAACCTTATTTCAGTTTTTGGTTTTGGATTTTAGTTTTTAGATTTGGTTTTTGGTTTTGCTTTACATTTTTTTTTAAATCAGTAAATAATTTAAGAGAAATAAAAAATAAATTATTTAAAAGTTACCATTGAAATTTATCAAAACAAAAGAATTGTTATTTAAAATAAAAATACATTAATATGTTTTAAAGTACATGATTTAAATAAATGATTAATAATAGACAATTTTGTTTTGTTTTAAAATATTAAATACGTTTTGGGCTTGAAAATAATAACTGATTTTTTTATCCATTAAGGTGGAAAGTTTATTCAATGTTTTTTGGAGTTTTTCCATAATACTAAGCCCAAAAACCAAACCATATAATTTGTTCTAAAAACAAAAGTAAGCTCAAGACTATATCCCATAAATAACCATCGGTTTAATTTAAGTAATGCGGTTCAATTAACTATATGACTTGTATTATTTGTAACACTCTAGAAAGAATCCAAATTTAAATGACAACTTGTATCAGTAGATAAAAAAATGACTATATTTTAATTGGGTAGATTCAAATTTTTAATTCAAATATGCTAATTATTTTTAAATTTTATAATTAATTAGTAAATTAGTAACCCAGTTTTGTTAATCATAAAAGAGAAAGAAAAAGAAACAAAGATACTTGTTAGATTCGTGCGTATTTTAGCATTTATTTCGTTTTAAAAAATATTATTTCCTTACTTCTTTTCCTTTGGAACACAATTTTCCTTAAATAACGTTTTCTCTAAATATTCATAGTTTGTGTGTACTTGTCGACCAAGGCGTACTCTGTATATATTATGTATCAGTGGTATTGAGAAGAAAAACAACACACACTTTAGGGTTTCAAAATGTCTCGTAATATTGTCAACCGATTACTGAAGCCCTCAGTCTCCAGAAAATTCCTCGTAAGCTTATATTTTGCTTTCCAAATAAAAGCGATAATAATTTGGTTTTTCTTTCTAACTTTTTATTATTATCGTCTCTAACTACTTCAACATGTATATTGTAGAGACACACAAACGTTCGTCTACTCACATCTGAATCTGATCGACCCTACCCGTTTCTGATTGTCGACCACATCCTCAACAACCCAAACTCTCCGGACGGTGGCCTAGAAAAAGAGTATTCAAATTGCCGCAAGGAAAACAAAATCTTCATTAACGACAAGCAAGTCATGAGGAACGTTTGTAACGCGATGACTGCCGGATTTTCACGTGATGGTTTGAAGTTCGAAGATACGTACAGGGGTCTAGCTATCCATTACAAAGACGTGTCGGCTTACCTACCTCCTCTACCCGCAGGTTCACAAGTCCAAAGCCTGGCCATGTCCTCTTTACCTACACGAGAGAAAGATTGGGTAGTGTGTTTCAAGTTATCGGGGTCTCGGTTGAGTCTATGTAGGCCTTTCGGGAGCTGTAAGTGGATAGACATCAAAACTGCGCCTGGGTCTATAAACCCTTCCTCGAGCCTCATGTTCTCCAAGAAAGATAAAAAGTTCTATATTCCTAGCCCAGGAGGCAACTACTTGTGCGAGTTGGGTAGAAGGCATGACAAACTCGAGTTCGTGGACTTGAAGTTTGACAAAATTCCAGCCTCGGTGTATGATGAGGTTGCCGGGTTGAGTTCATGTTCAAGGACAGACCACCTTGTGGAGTCACCCACCGGCCAACTTTTCCTAGTCAAGTGGTATAGTATCTAATTAGCTACATAATATAATGTTCTTATTTAGAAATTAGTTGGTGTTTTTTTTTGAATTGACTAGCAGATTCTGTGAGTCTTAGAATCATATATTTCTGTGTGAATGAGTTTAGTATTGACTCTATCATGTCTTTGCAGGTATGGTGAGGACTCAGAGGTTTGGATGGACTCTGACTCGGACTCTGACTCAGACAAGGACGATGAAAACGAGGGGTCAACATTGAAGCATGTAACAAAAAAAATCATGGTGTTTAGGGAGACGGAGCAATCTAATTGCTTTGATAAGACTATGATCTACACAGAAGACATTGGAGATCTCTGCATCTTTCTTGGACATAGCCAGGCTTTCTGCGTCCCTGCCAGCTCGTCTCCTGGACTCAAGCCTAACTGCGTCTATTTTGTGGGTCGTAACTTTGGTGTGTATGATCTCACCACCAAAACTTGCACTACCTTCCACAAAAACTATTACTGTCCAGTGACGAGAACTGAATTCCCTTACTGGCAATTTCTCTCTAGCACCGCTTAATTAAGATATGGTTGTTGCTCGTTTGTTTGCTTCATTGTATTGTTATAGGTTCTTTGCTTTCTCATGCTACTATTTAAATTCATTGTTCTATTTTAATGAAATTTACTATACTACGTGCATAATATTTGTTCAATTCGCTTCCAACAATTAAGGTATTGTGTAGTCAGCTGAGATTTGAAACCGAGAGGCTTCTCTCTTTTTATAGAGGGTTCGGTTACTCGCATGCAAACTGTGGGTCTCCATTCATCTCAAAGTTTCAAACCCGGACAAATCTAGTAGCTCCTAATTAATTGATATCGTTGTTGCTCATTATTTTGCTTCACTCGCTAGCTAATGTTATTGGTGTCTCTGCTATCAATTCCTATGTTATTTTTCAAATCCAATGTTCAAGCTCTATTTTCTCTAGTCTTACACTCGCATGTAAGAAAGCTGTCTCTTTTGTGGAAATCAATGATCATAGGATGGGGATATTTTCAATCTTCTTCAGTCTTTTGGTTCTTGTAGATTTGAAAGTTTAAATTCAATATACTAATTATTTTATATTTTAGAATTAGTATATTTTTTTTTTATAACACTTGTAAGATCAGTTAACAAAAGGAAACATATATAGACGAAAGAAAAATGGATGTCAATAGACATCTTAGACAAAATGACTGGAGGTCGTTCAAAAAAAAAAAAAAGACAAAATGACTGGAGAAACACCAAAATAAAATTCCTTACTTTTGAGCCTCCAAAGCGAGAAGGTAATAAAATCATACTGGTGCATGTCGAGCGTTGTAAGACTGATGACGTTGGTCACGAGTAACACTTAGAGCGATTGCCGTTGCCGCCTCATTGCGTTCTTGGAAAAGGTGATCTAAACTCCAAGTATTTATCCTTGCCAAGAGAGATAAGATATTGTGGCGGATGAGGTTTAATTCGGTGTTTCGCAGATTGACCGGCGATGTGAGAACTTCGTGAGTGTTGTCGGCCGCTGTCTCAAAAATAATATTTGAGAAATGTAGATTAACCATACATTCGATTGCCCAGAAAATAGCCCACAAGGCGGCTTCTGTGTTTGTGCGCATATAAGAGTAAGCCCGACGGCTATGCATGATCGTAACCCTATTTTCATCACGTAAAATCCATGAGGCACCACTAGGCTGATTGGATTTCACCCATGAGGATCCGATATTACATTTTAGGAAGCCAGAAGACGGAGGAATCCATCGCACACTTTCCGTGTCAATACGAGCACCCCCACAATCCCTTTCTTTGAAAGTATCAACCCATACTGATTCTGCTTCATAAGCTTTCGAAGCTATAACCGAAACGTCGAAAACTTTGTTTTCAAAAGTAAAGGCATTCCGAACTTTCCAGATTTCCCACAACAACCATGGGTACACTTTCCTTATATGACTATCCATATTTATATTCTTTGAAATTTTGTGCAAATGCACAAAATTTAAAAATACGGAATTCCGAGAAAAACCTCCTGGAGGTATTGGAAAATTTGATTGCTCCCATATGGCTCTCGCTTTAACACAAGTAAAAAGGACATGACAAATACTTTCAACCCTATTACCCCTAAAAGAACAAGTTTGATCAATAGGAATACCCCTAGTAGCCAGGCATTGTTTAACAGCTAAAGCACCAGAGAGAGCACGTCACATGAAATGTTTAATTTTTGGTGGGGTTTTGGTTTTCCAGAGTTCCGTCCATAATTTTTTCTCAATAGGAGTAAGTGAATTCTGTGGAGGATGTTCATACTCCACCAAAGCCTCTGAAAACTTATACGCACTCCGAGTAGAATACGTTCCATTTGCTGTGAAGCCCCATATAAAAGAATCATGTAAACCCATTGCCGGTTTCAAGATTAATATCCTTTGAACATCTTGTGCTGTAAAAGTACGATGTAACAAATTAATATCCCATTGAGTTGACCCCTGTAAAAACAAGTCAGAAACTTTTAAAGCTAAGTTTATAGAACTATTTTCACGATACATTGGAGGCCGTGAAATAGTATTAATAACCCAGTTTTCAGCCCAAACATTAGTATCCATCCCATTACCAATGTGTCGAAACAATCCCTTTTTGAGTAACTCCCTACCGTGCATGATACTCCTCCATGCAAAAGACGGACGTGTCCCCATACTACAGTCAAGAAAATCTCCAGTTTTGAAATACTTGCCTTTAAGAATTCGAGAAACCAACGAGTTCGGGTTATTCCAATTTCTCCAAACTTGTTTTCCGAGCAGAGCTTGATTGAAACGACCAATGTCATGAAAAATAAGACCCCCCTGTTCTTTTGGTTTACATAACTTTTCCCAAGCGACCCAGGGAATCTTTCTCTTCTTATTCCCACTACTCCACCAGAACTCAATAATAGCACTTGTAATTCGTTCACACATGCTTTTAGGTAACCGAAAAACAGACATTGCGTATATTGGAAGAGCTAGTGCAACAGACTTTATCAAAACTTCCTTAGCCCCCATTGACAAAGTTTTGGAATACCACCCCTGTAACCTTCCTTTTAATTTTTCCTTGATAAAATTTAATAAGTCTTTTTTCGATCCCTGAAAGACTTCAGGAAGTCCAAGATACGACCCTTCTCCGCCTTCCTTATCAATCCCCAAAACACTTTTGATCGGTTGTTTTGTGTCAGCTGTTATATTTTTTCCAAAAATGATGGATGATTTAAGTGGGTTAATCATTTGCCCAAACGCATCTCCATAAAGTTTCAGACCTTTCATAATTTCCTCACTATCCCGGATAGAAGCCTCGCATAACAATAAGCTGTCGTCCGCAAATAATAAATGGTGAACCGAAGGGCTACCTGCGGCTAGCTTAATACCATGTAAATTCCCTAAAGATTCCGCTCGATTCAAGACATGTACCAAGGCCTCTGCACATAAAATAAAAAGAAAAGGGGAAAGAGGATCTCCTTGACGTATTCCTCTTTTCGGTTTAATGAAACCATGAGAGCGTCCATTAAGTAATACCGAAAAAGTGACCGCAGTAATGCAAGACATTATCCAAACAACCCATTTACGATCGAAACCCATTTTTTCCAGTAATACTTCAAGGAAATTCCATTCGACCCGGTCATAGGCTTTAGACATATCTATCTTTATAGCCATACTTTCTCTACCAATCTTATCGTTTGTCCTTAACCCATGTACTAATTCATGAGCTATAATAATATTGTCAGTGATTAATCTGCCTTCAACAAAAGCTCCTTGTGTTTCTGATATTATATCAGGCATAATAACCTTCAGACGTTCACACAAAATGCGTGAAATAATCTTATATTGAACACTACAAAGACTTATAGGTCGCATATCTTTCATCTCCGCAGGATATATAATTTTTGGTAAAAGATATAATTGTGTATGATTCCACCCAGGAGGAAGAATTGCTGTTTTAAGAAAACCTTGAACATCATCAATTATTTTCTGACCCACAATGTGCCAATATTTTTGATAGAAAAAACCTGTCAAACCATCTTCACCAGGAGCACTACTACTTTTAATATCAAAAGCTGCCTTCTTGATTTCTTCAGAGGAGACTTCTCTGGTTAATGTAATATTCATTTCAGAAGTAACCTTACTTTCAAAACCATCGAAAAGGGTTTCTAAGTCGCTTGGATTAGAGCTGGTAAATAAATCTCTAAAATATTCTGTAGCAATATGGCCTTTAGATCCTTCCGAATAATTTTCATTACCAAAGATATCTTTAAGCATCAAAATCTTATTTCGTTTTTTCTTTCCTTTCACCACATTATGGAAATAAGTCGTATTTCGATCCCCTTCCCGTAACCATTCTTCTCTACTTTTTTGTCTCCAGAATATTTCCTCTTCTCTATATGCAAAAGCCAGATCTTGCCTTAATCTCCGTAACAAACCATAAATAGGGAATTGTTTTGAGCTTTCCTTATCCAAATCAATTTGCAGACGTTCTATCCTTGATTTCGAGTTCCAATCATTCGATCTTTTCAATTTGGACAATTCCGACCGACATCGAGCAATACGATCAAGAACACTAAGATTCGAGTTAACGTTTTCTACGTCACATCCTCGCATAATAGCTTCATCTACACCTTTTTTACCATACAGCCTTCTATCAAAATAAAAACGTCCCCTTTGGAGATTTTCTAGTTCTAATGCAAATTCGACCCGTAAGGGCCGATGATCAGAAGGCCACATACTCATATACTCCATAGACGATTGAAGGAATAGACGAAACCATTCATCATTACCAAAGCTCCTATCTAAACGACATTGTATCCAGTTGTGATCCATCCGACCTGCCCATGAGAGAGTATTTCCCGTGGTCTTCATTTCCCAGATTTTACATGCCTCAGCCATATTTCGAAAATCAAAGAAATTGGTATCTTCTCTAAGAGGACCTCCCAATTTTTCTCCATTATGTATGAGTTCATTAAAATCTCCGACAAGAACCCATGCCTCATCTCTAACCACACCAATATCCGTTAATTTATCCTAGACAAATCGTCTTCTTGCTCTGACATGATCTCCATATACACATGATAGAAAAAACACCATGGAACCCATTTGCACTTTGAGGTCAATAATTCTATTATCACTATTAATAATATCTACTGCGTAACAACCTTTCCATATTAGGGCTAAACCACCACTACGACCAATCGGGTCTACCGTGTGTAAAACAGTCATATCCCAAGCTTGATTTTAGAGCATCCATATAAGCAGCCTTTTGTTTTGTTTTCATTAGAAATAAAAAAATCGGGAAAACATTGACGTCGTAAATCCCTAATCCGTTGAACCGTATCCGAACTCCCAACACCTCTACAATTCCAACTTAATATACTCATAAGAAATATTCTTTTTTTAAATGCTACCATGCTCTCATAGTATAATGCCGACCCTGTCATTACACCACCAATATACAAGATAATGTATACCCGTTGTAACTTGATTAAGCACACCCATCGTTCCCCTACAATAAGCCAAAAAGAATACTGTATTTCTAATAAAATTAGATCCTTTATCTCTTCAATATCGAACCATCGGGATTGAAATTTAAAATATAACTCTTTACTTTTGGGAATATTGCACATATTATAGCCATGAAAAATTAACCAAAATATTTTGTTATATCTTGGAGCAATGAAAGTTAGATGCTGATACCATGTCGCTTCCCAGCCCAAAATAATTTGAGTAACCATAAAAACCAATTGCCATCCAAAGAAACCGATGATTACAACCAGAAGCCAAACCATAATTACACCATTGAAACCACTAGTAGATAATGTACACATAACAAAATGTAAGGATCCACAACACTTCTCATAAACCGAATTTTGTTAATCGTAAAATGAAAGAAAAAAGTCTCAAAGAGAGGGAAGACACTCTCATTTATGGAAGGTGGGGGAAATTTAATCAAAGAAAGGTTTAGAGCTAAGTAAACTTGCACTCAAGAAACAATTAATTAAATGGATGTAAATTTATAATTTATTTCTTATAAGGATTATGGTAATCATTTCTTTAAGGTATTTATTTACTTCCTTAAATAACTTATTTCTAAATATTCAGAGTTTGCGGGTACTTGTTGTCCAAGGCGTATTCTGTATTATATTAAGTTATCATTGGTATTATGAAGATGAACATCTTACAGTTTAGAATTTAGAGTTTCAAAAATGTCTCATATTATTGCCAATCGACTATTCAAGCCCTCAGTCTCCAGAAAATTCCTCGTAAGCTTACATTTAGCTATGAAAATATATAAGTAATAATAATTAGGTTTTTCTTTCAACTTTTTGATATTATTGTTTGTGATGACTACTTCAACATGTATATTGTAGAGACACACAAACGTTCGTCTATTCACATCTGAATCTGATCGACCCTACCCGTTTCTGATTGTCGACCATATCCTCAAGAACCCAAACTCTCCGGAAGGTGGCCTCAACAAAGCATATTCAAATTGCCGCAAGGAAAATAAAATCTTCATTACCGACAAGAAAGTCATGAGGAACGTCTGTAACGCGATGACTGTCGGATTTTCACGTGATGGATTAGAAGTTAAACTTACGGACAAGGGTCCCACTATCCATTACAAAGACGTGTCGGCTTACCTACCTCCTCTACCCGCAGGTTCACAAGTCCAAAGCCTGGCTATGTCCTCTTTACCTACACGAGAGAAAGATTGGGTAGTGTGTGTCAAGTTATCGGGATCTCGGTTGAGTCTATGTAGGCCTTTCGGGAGCTGTAAATGGATAGACATAAAAAACGCGCCTGGGTCTATCAATCCTATGTCGAGCCTCATGTTCTCCAAAGAAGATAAAATGTTCTACATTCCTAGCCTAGGAGGCAACTACTTGTGCTATTTGGAAGAGGAGCAAGACAAACTCAAGTTCATGGACTTGGAGTTTGATGATCTTCCAGCCTCCGTGTATGAGGAGGTTTCGAAGTTGAGTACATGTTCAAGAACAGACCACCTTGTCGAGTCACCGACCGGCCAACTTTTCCTTGTCAAGTGGTATAGTATCTAATTAACTAGATAGATTTTTATTTCTTCAACATATTATAATTATACTAAGATACTATTCAAAAATTCTTTTGGTGGGATATAAGTGGATGGGTGTAGTATTATTGGCTCTATCATTTCTTCGCAGGTATGGTGAGGACTCATTATCCATCAAGGACGATGACAACGAGGTGAAAACATTGAAGCATGTAACAAAAAAAATCATGTTGTTTAGAGAGGAGGAGCAATCTAGTTGCTGTGATACGACTATGATCTACACAGAAGACATTGGAGATCTCTGCATCTTTCTTGGACATAGCCAGGCTTTCTGCGTCCCTGCCAGCTCGTCTCCTGGACTCAAGCCTAACTGCGTCTATTTTGTGGGTCGTAACTTTGGTGTGTATGATCTCACCACCAAAACTTGCACTACCTTCCACAAAAACTATTACGGTCCAGTGACGAGAACTGAATTCCCTTATTGGCCTACTCCAAATTCTCTCTAGCTTCACTTAATTTAGATGGTTGTTGCTCATTTGTTTGCTTCATTAATGCTATAGGTGTTTTTTGCTTTCCCATGCTATCATTTTAAATCCAGTGTTCTATTTTAGTGGAATTTACTACTATCCATGAATGAGTTTTGTTCAATTCGATTGCAACAATAAAGTAACCTTAAAATTTCATATACTCCTCTCATCAAAAGGTTTAATTAAAACCCGGACAAAAATACTTATATGATCAAAAGGCTCTGGAGATCTTGGACGTCCTTCGGAGTCAAGCCTACCTTCATATATTTTGTGGGGACTAGCTGTACGTAGTGTTCACAATATTGCAGCCTTGCATACCACTAGTCCACTACCTTAAGGTTCCGTTCTGCTAAGGTCCACTTGATTAATACCCTCACTGACCTATTCCAGTCTCTTACTACTACTGACTTTTATACTATCGAATGTCTTTTAAAACGGGACGGGAAGGCTTGTTTGACAATCCTAGTAATGTCTGCAACGAAGGTTAAAAACAAAAGAAAGAGAAATGATTACCAGATCATCCCCACATTACATCGAACACCTTACATGCTAGAGACGGAGTTCCCGTCGGCTTCATCCCCCCCCCCCCCCAAACTTTTTGTTGATCTTTGTTGTCTCTTCTTTAAACAACCGCGACCGTATGAAAGCTTTTTAGTTGTCTGAAACAACTGGTTTGTCTCTCTTTTTTTTTGTTCTTTTCTGAATTATCTAATTTTTTGCTTCTTTCATCTTTAGTACTTAGCTAGAGTCTCTCAAGTTCGTCAGGAAGAACCGTTAGCTGAAAACAAGTCATCTCTTCATGCTATTTCGTCTAATGTAATGGACTCTGATTTATCCTTATTAGCACGAAGGGAACCTCTGCCTTCAGCAGTTTCTATCTACAATCAAGATCCTGTACTGTCTGCCACCCTTGCTCGTGTTTCTGCTGCTTTTGTTACACAGGTAGATCCCATTGAATTACAGTATCGTCTCCTCAAAATGTTTAGTGTTATAACGTTCTTACATTGGATACAGCATCTAAGCTTATCTTTGAACTAGTAAAGACGTTTCTGTTATGGTTTTTTTTACCAGGTATCTCACACGATGCAAATACCCTTCTCTTATGCGGAGGATATTATTGGTTTAGAAGGAGCTAATATAAGCCTACATCCGCGGACGAAGCGGAGCTATCGTAACCATTCAAGAGAGTCCACATCCTGATGAAATCACTGTGGAAATCAAAGGCACCTCTTCTCAATTACAAACTGCTCAGCAACTAATTCAAGTAAGAACGCATTCCATGTAAATATACTTTTCGTCAAAATGCTAAAGATTACACTTAATTTGCATACATTTTTGTTGTTTATGTGTGTGTAGAGTTCATCAGCAATCACAAGGAACCAGCTTCGGTTTCTGGGGGATATGCTAGAGGCGACACTGGCTATGTACCTGCTGTATATCCTCCTCAGCTGAGCAACCGTCAAGAGCCGCTCTCGAGTTCCTACACTGGCACAGAGACGGTGCAGTACAGACCAACATCATACTCTCAGCTGCCTGGGCAAACTTATGAAACGGAGTATAGGCCAGCTTCCGATGTTAATGGCTACAGCAGTTACATTTTGTGAATCGTTTTGCTGTGTTGTTTCGAGTTTTTTTTTTTAAAATAGGAGTGCTAGAGAGCCAGTGTAGTTGAGAATGTGTAATGTAAATGGAGGTGCTATTTTTGTTTCTTTCAGATTTCAATATGCTTTACAGGACAGATCTGGTCACTGTCACAATTTCATGTTTTCTCTTTATCCTGTGCGTTTAGAGTTTGTATAGTATTGATTAAGGGATTTTGACGTTACCATAATGGAAACTCTTGAGGTTTGTTAGCCTAATCTATATTGTGTATATAAATATGTACTAGACAGAGTTGAGGAATCGCCTTTTAGTCATGTAAACTGCAAAGTTGCAATCACATACACTTGGATGGATCACAAAGTAGTTGACCACAAAGTGGACTTATTCATTGCATAACAGAAAAAAAGGTCTCAAAGACATAACCCCCGAACCCAAAGGAGTTTTGAAGTATTTAAAAGAAAAAACCAGACATGTAACTAACCAGAAACGACAAGAAGAAAGATTATAATCTTTGTTTCCAGATTCTTACTTCTTGTCTACTTCATCACTTTCTATCTGCGGTAATGTCTGCAACGAAGGTTTAAAAAAAAAGAAAGAGAAAATGATTATCAGATCATCCCGACATTACATCGAACGCCTTACATGCATTGTTAAAAAGAATACAACTTACGAGATCTGGCTTGTATAAATTGTGTACAACGGAGGCTCCGGCGAGCAGTGAAGCTACAACGACGAAAGTTGACAACGCTAGAGACGGAGTTCCCGTCGGTTTCATCCCCCCAAACTTTTTGTTCATCTTTGTTGTCTCTTCTCTGAAAACAACCGCGACCGTATGAGAAGCTTTGTTTTGTTTTGTTTTGTTTTTTTTTCTTACACGCGAGCCTTTCGCACGTGAACCTTAAATTGGTTTAGACTTTTTTATTAAACCAATTTCTACTCGGTTTGCTCTACTAATTCACATCTGTTGGTTTTGTTAATTACCAGAAAACATTCATCAGTTCAAGAAAGAGACAAGCAACCATTTATTTGTTTCTTATTTATTTTCTGTTACTTTTTGTACAATGTAGACTGTGAGAAGAAAATAATACATAGCTTTAGTAAAGATGAGGTATAATAATATCTGCACTTTGGGTTTATATTGAATGTACAGACACATATCTAAGTCCCTCCTCCTCTATAAATCCTTTGACAAGGATGGGACCAAGATTTTACACACATATATAAGCTCAAGAGTATGGTGTGGTGTATACGTGAGAAGTAGTTAAAACCATCTGAAAAGAACAATCACCAGTAGCAAGAGGGAGAATCCCATCGCCTGCAACATCACAAGATCTCATCATCATTTCGTTGGAAGCTTAAATAGTAAAGAAGAGAGGGTTGAGAGAGAGGGAGAGAGTCATTACAGTGATTGCGGACGCAGCAAGACCGGCTCTTTCTCTAGGATCCTTGCGGTAGTAGTTTCCGAAATAGAGAAATGTGGCATAGTACCACAAGAAAGGGAACACAAAACCCAGGAGGAAACTGTAACATGAGAGATATCAGCTGGTAAAAAATAGAACTGGAGACTTAACACCAAAAACAAAACAAAAGATTCTACTCACGAGAACCATCCGATTCCACAACCAAAGCATGGGAGAGGTTTGTCATAAGCTCCATTTTCCACATCATCCACGTCTTTAACAAGCGTATATCTTCCTTTCCCACAAACCATAGCATCTATCACACAAAGAATCAAAAACTGCATGAGTTCCACACTTCGAACAGACTTTAAAGGGTTTTACATTTTGGGAAAGAGTTTGTAAAATGCAATGAGGAAGAGCTTGTGGTGAATGGTGATGATACCTTTAATAGCAGAGTAGTATCTAGCAGCTGGTCTTATAACACTGGCATGCTTATCACCATTGGATTTCACCAGCTCTGCACTTCCATCTCCACGCTCTTTAACATCTACAACAAACAATGGAGTAGATTAAATCCAAACTGATGAAAAAACTCATCAAAATTCAAAGTACTCCCCCCACTTGAAAATAATCACTAGGACAAGATTATGAGTCTACGATCTTCCAAGAGCTTAACCAACACAATCCAGTAACCAATTCTCTTGGTTTAATCATTTCTAATTCAGCAAATGATTGAGACCGAGTCATATAACAACCCTAACAAAATCTTACATCTTTATTTCTTGTTTAGTTATAAAAGCTTAACACAAAGAAAAGTGAGAGTCAACGCTGTCCCATCTCAAAGCCATGTTCATGTTCTCAAATCAAAACTCGTGAATAATCAATTAAACCTACTTTTTTTTTTTTTTTTTGAACACAAATTAAACCTACTTTGTTCCCCTAATTTTGGATGAAAAAAGCTTTTATTCTACTAACAAAGAATCACCAAAGAAGATTAAAACGGGAAGAAGATAATTACTTTCTTCTGCCATATGTTGTTGAGTAGAGGAGCGTCGATGAACGTCAAGCTCTTGCTTGTGAGTTTTGTGACCCACAAGATCTTCAAATTAGCCTTCAACAACAAACAAACAAAAACAGCAACAATATGAATTCTCAAAGGTTCGAAAAAAGACAGAGATCAATAGATTCAAACACCATGAGAAAACGAAACAGACAGAGTCCAGATCAGACTGTAACAAAAGAGCTAATACAAGAAACCAACAAATGAATCTCTGTGATTGGAGATGAGGTTGATTGCAAAGGGGAACCTGGAAGAAAGGAGAGAGTCGTCTTGGTTTCTTCTTCTTCTACGGCTGCTGGTGCTGCTTCAACGTCGAAAGCGTTAAATGCGGAGAGAGCAGAAGAAACCAAGTCTCTGAGGTCAGACTCAAAGGTGAGACTTTTTTTTTTTTCCTTCTTTTGCCTAACCCCCAAAGTTCATCTCTTTTCTGCTTTTTGCTAATTATTCTAATCCATAAGCAAGCAAAGCAATATTTATTCTTGATTATCTTTAATCATATTTTTTTTAGTTGTTGGTTTAGGTATGTATTCACCATCTCATATATCTATAACTATGAATTTGCTGATTTGTTATACACTATAACTTCTTTAAATTAAGAATCTATTAAACTATATATACTAAAAATCTTTCTCAAATAATATAATTTTATAATCTCAAAATAAATTTTTTGTTCAATTTGTATATCGAATAATTTAATAATTTCTATAAATTAATAAATAACTATAATTTTGGTGTAATCCCAACATTATTAATTTATAAAGGTTTCATTGTATTTTCATGATTTTAACTAATGATTAATTATTATATTTAATAACTACTTATATTTATTAATATATAATTAATCATAAACTAAGATTTAATTAATATATAATCAATCATAAACTAAAAAAAATTTATTGATTTGATTATTATCATTATCTTAAAATAGTTTATATTAATTGACCATAAACTAAAATTAAATTAATATATAAGTAACCATAAATTAATTTTCTTAAACTATTATTTCAAAAATAAATTTACTAATTTATCATTTTCTCCATAATTTTAGTTAATTTTGTTTATTTGCTATGTTTTTACGATTTTGACTAATCATTAACTACAACTTGTAATTAGATTTATTAATATAAAATTAACCATAAGCTAAAAATGAGCTAATATACAATTAATTTATTGATTTGATGATTATCATTATCTAAAAATCATTTATATTGATTAAAAATGAACTAAAATTAAATTAATATAAAATTAACCATAAATTAAAAACAAATTTCCTTAATTTGATAATTATCATTATCTAAAATAATTTATATTATGTTATAAAGTCTTTAATGACTTAATGAATAGTTATATTTATTAAAATATTATTAACCCTGAATTAAAAATATAGATTTGATTTGATAATTGTCATTCTATTAAAATATTTTATGTTTGTGTTATTCAAGAAAAAAAGCTTTACATTAGAATTTTGTTAAGAAATTTAAACTATAAAAGATGATTCTATATATATATTGTTATAATTTTATGTATATATTAATGTTTTCAAATTTATTTTACGCGATAAAAGATAATTGTATTATATTATAAAACCTTTTCATATGTGAAAAAATTAATATTTAATTTAACTAAATTTTTCAAAACAATTATTTTATATATAAATAATGTGTAACTCTTAAAAATATTTGTAAAATTATTATGTCCGCATGTGTGGATAAAACAGCTAGTTAGCTTTTAACTACTAATCGTTTTTGTTTTCTCAAATTAAAACCTCTTCAAATATATTTTTATTCCCAAATGTATTTACGCAGTTTTTTGGGGTTTAGAGTACGACAGTGTTTTATACGTAATAATATATATACTAGGTGTTGACCCGCGCCCAGCGCGGAGTGAGTGACGGAAAGAGGTCATTATTAAAATGTGTAAGATAATACAATATAAGTTTATTTGTATTTTTTGTTAGAGCAAAGTTTGTGTATTGGATATGTCCTTTGATTGAAGTGTTTATATGGAAAAAAAATTCAGAGTAAAGAAAGACTTTTATTAATTTATTAAATAATTTATGAAAAATAAAACATAAAAATATAATTATTCTTTTCATAATCAAAGTATGATGATAATAATAAAATAAATAATTGTAATATATTTGTGTATATGATATATTTTGACTATTTAAAACTAATAATGTACATTTATATATTTAAACAATTACTTATATATTTATAGAATCATTGAATGTTAAGAAAACCTTTAACTAAGAATGAAAATATACATAGCAGAAATCTTTATATTCAGAAAATAAAAACATAAATTAAATGAAAATATCATGTATCCCATCAAAAAACACTGATTGGAATCCTCAAAAGTTAGTCTTCTAGTCCTCTTAACTTATGTAAGTAAACATCAAGATAAATTAATCAAGAAACATTAAAATGTTCATGTATACTTACTTCTTTTCTTTTTGAGAACTTCTATCATTGGAAGTTCAGGATCAAACGAAATGTGAGAACATCATTCAAATATCTTCTAATTATATATTTAAAATGACCAACTAAATAACTTGTATCACATATATACATATATATATATATATGTGTGTGTGTGTGTGTGTGTGTGTGTGTGTGTGCAAGAGTTATAAGGTAAAATACCTTCTTCCCACTCAATGGATCATAAACTTAAAACACATAACACAACATGAGCATCCGTGGAGGTTTAAAAATCTAAATCCTGAGCGTTAGTTACATAGTCGATACACTTGATTCCAGTGAACTTGTTTGCAAAGATCAATATAAGATGTAATATTAATAAAACTATTTACAAAGACATAATTTCAAATGAACATGTTTGTAGAAATCAATTAAAACTTCACTTTTAGGTTTTCGAACAATTGCTTTATGTAAATTAATTATTTTCACATAACTTTTTTTTTTCTTGGTATCACATTTTTTTTGTTTTTTAGGTTGGTTGTGATTCTGTAGAAATAACTTTAGTTTGATATATATATAGTCATCAAACTTAGGGTTTAGACACACAAGATTTGAGTTTCAAATGAATAATTTTAAATTTTCCAATATTACGTTCTTAATGTTTGGAAAATTCGGAAAGTGTTGATTTACTATATTATTTGACCATAAACCAAGTATGTTTGACCATAGATCAACAATAACTACTTGTGCATCACCATTTATGTTTATTCAATACTTAAAAAAAAAATCATGGAACTTAATTGAAGGGATTCTTTGAAATTTACTACAAATTTTAGAGAATTATAAGGTTCAGTAGCATGAGAAAAAAAATTCTTAGTAAGTTTGTTTCAAACATATATTTCATTAGTTTGAGAAACAAACGATGTATTAGAAATATTATAGTTTTAAAAAAAAAAGTTTTTAGTAATAAAACCCCCAAACTAAAGATGAATTGTAAAAAAAAAAACCTCAACTAAAGATTTAGTGAAATAAACCCTCAACTTTAGTTCCGTTAATGTTTGTCACCCTCCGTCACAGAATTTTAGACGGAGGGTAACATATGTTAACAGAACTAAAGTTGAGGGTTTATTTCACTAAATCTTTAGTTAAGAGTTTTTTTTACGATTCATCTTTAGTTGAGGGGTTTTATTACTAAATATAGTTAAATATTTTAAAATTTTATTATCATTTATTTATTATTTAAGAATCTTACAATTGATTGATAAACATTGAAAATAATTTATAATTTTTCATATATTACTTTATCAAATTTTAACCTATTTATAAAGCTTAGTAAATATTTTAATATTTTTATAAATTATTAATAAGGTTTAACGATGATTTTATAAGCTTTTGTCTGCTATTTCTTAGGATGAAATAATAAATGATTTTTCTTGAAATTACGAAGTAAACCGATAAAGGTTTATAAAGGAGGAAACACATACAATTTTCTTATATTAATACTATCAAATATCAAATAATTAAGATTTCTAAGTTATATAAAATTGTAGGTAATGTTGAGGATATTTAATTAGTTTAGAAATTCAACCTTGTTACTTAAAATATGGCAAGGACTTTTTTCTCCTCTTTTAAACAGTTTCAATTTGATTTGTATTTTTTTTCTATTTCAGAAGAAATAATGTAGGATTGTTTTTCTTCTTTTTAATTTCTGAACCAATATGTTATACTCCTACCATATTAATCAATAAGCTTTTCTTGTTTTATTTATTTACTTCATGTTTTTGTAGTATGACGAATTATCACATCTTTAATCTTATAAAATCATCATTAAAATTTAATAATAATTTATAAAAAGTATTCAATGAGAAAACTTTATAAATAGGTTATAAAATTGATAAAGTAATATATAAAAATATAAATTATTTTCAATGTGTATAAATCAATTTTAATATTCTTAAATAATGAATAAATGATAATAAAGATTTTAAAATATTTAACCGCATTTATTAATAAAACCCCTCAATTAAAGATGAATCGTAACAAAAACCCTCAACTAAAGATTTAGTGAAATAAACCCTCAACTTTAGTTTTGTTAACGTATGTCACCCTCCGTCAGAAATTCTGTGACGGAGGGTGACAAACATTAACAAAACTAAAGTTGAGGGTTTATTTCACTAAATCTTTAGTTGAGGGTTTTTTTTACGATCCATCTTTAGTTGAGGGGTTTTATTACTAAAAACCCACATAACCCTTAAAAAAAATATTATTCAGAAATATAATTTACGTTTAGTTTGAGAAAACAAATTTTTTTTAGATATCATATAATAATTTTTATATCCTATCAGAAATAATGTATTGAAAATGTGAAATATCTATTTTCTTTAGAAACATTTTTTTTCTTCTAAAACATGGATTATAGTGAAACAGAAAGAGTATGTAACTAACTATATTTGATATATTTAGTAACTAACCATATTTGATATATTTACGATTATGGTTGATAATTTACCCTAGTTTTATATCTTCTGATTGATAATATTTATGTGTAGAATCACTAATTGATATTGTCTCTGAATTTAATTGGCAAAACTATTCAAAATAGGAAGCAAATTTAATTATAGTTTTTTGGAATATAATCATTTTGAGTGAATAAATTAGTGACATAATTTATGCTAATTACCATTTATATCAAGTTTGGCCATTATCATAATGACATGATTGTGATTTTATATGTATTATAGGAAAAATAATATGTATTATAAGAATCATAATGTATTATAGAAATCATAATGACATAATTTCGGCTAATTATCATTTATATCAAGTTTGACCATTATCATAAGGACATGATTGTGATTTTATAGTATTATAGGAAACAATAATCCTTTAGATCTTTTTCAATATAAAAACATGTTCCAAAGTGATTTTTTATATGTAGATATATATATAGATATATATATATATATAACATGACAAAGATAACATATAGTTTGATATACATTTATTTATATGTCAATAATATTTTTACTGGAATTTACATTATAATAAACATTTGATTAATACCATTTGTCAAATACGATAACTACATAAAATATTTATTCAACATTAAAAATTCTATTATAAAGTTATATAATTGGTAATTATATAGATCAATGATTAATATTCTATTTTAAATTTACAAATATTTATTTTTTAAATATAATGTGTTACTTATATTATAAAGTTAAACATTTGATTCATACCATTAACCTTAGAGACTTCGACTGATCTGAAACATTAGTTTAGTATATTCACAACGATTTGTGCTTCTCTATCAAGCAAGCACCAATTTAGGCGTCTCTCATTTAATTCAGAATATTTTATATACGTGATTGACTTTGATACGGAAAGAGAGCATTAAACTGTTCGGCTAATTTGAAAAATACGTGATTGACTTACTTAAAATAGGTGATTGACTTTCATATAATATAACTCATAATATTAATTTTGTGTCTAAAATTTTTCCGTGTGGTTTAAATTCTTTTTAGTCTCATACTTATAAATTTCCCGATTCTAAAGATTTCCAAAGTAATTGTATGAAGCGGCAAATATTGAAAATGTTGATTGATTATGTTTAAATTAAAAATCATTAATAGTTATTTTTCAGCCGTATTTTCATCAGTAAAATTTTCTTCATTACGTTTTTATTTGTTTGTGGATTGTATTTTTTTTCATCAAGACAACATTTATTCAGAGGTATTTATTAATTCAATCTTTGAAAAATAATATAAATATTATATTTTCTATTTATAAATACGTATTCTATTATACATTCCTTACTTATATTAGAAAGTTACATATTTGATTAATACCATTTTCAAATACGATAACAATCTTTTATTCAATATTCGGAATATATTATAAAGTTACATTACATATTACATATAATGGGTAATATTCATTACATTTTTATTTTTTTGAAGATTGTGTTTTTCATCAAGACAACATTTATTCTGAGGTATTTATTAATTCAATCTTTAAAAAATAATATAAATATTATATTTTAGATTTATAAATACGTATTTTATTCTACATTCCTTACTTATATTATAAAGTTACATATTTGATTAATACCATTGTCAAATACGATAACAATCTTTTATTCAATATTCAGAATATTTTATAAAGTTACATAACATACCACTGTAATGAAAAAAAAACGTTTTATATGAATGTTTAATGAATGTAATACCATTGCTGTCTTGATGAAAAAAATGTCTTATACGAATGTTTAATACCATTGTCAAAAACGGAATGGAGTAATGTTCGAATATTCATTAATAATAAATACATAGAAGTACATGATACATAAAATGAAAGAATAAGTATAGATTTGATCTCAATGGCATGAAATGTAATATGTCTAGTTAAGAAAGGGTTATTCTAAAAAGGCAATGAGGTGAATTGTGGTGATGCCACATAAGTAATGGCATAATGGTTAATAACACATGAACAAAAGGTTTATTGTCAAAAGTTCTCCTCAAATAATAAGAAGGGGATATATATATAACTTTATAAATAAACAGAATAACGTATAGATACAACAAATATTTAAGTAAGTCCAACTCGATATCCCTTGCCAACACTTCACGTTTAACTTCGTTTTTGTTGATTTCTTCCATTTGGTGTTTATCTAACTATCATGACTATTTAAATGCATATATAGTATTAGCTTGTTTGGTTAGTTAATATTACACAACCTGTCAAGCTATGCAAATTGTTTTTTAGACGATTTTAAGAAAAGATAAAATAAAGATTTTACAACCAGAAGACTGTTTCTTCAAAAACATAAATCATAAAGACTAGTATTATCATTAAACACTCATTGTCATTGAACACGCATACTATGTTTCCAGAGTTTAAAAAGAGTTTATATGAACAAGAGTGATATGCTTTTTTAGCCTGAGAGAAGGACGCCGGTTTTTAAAGGAACAAACAAGTGTGCTTTTTGGAGCTTGGGGCTGGTTCTTCTTGAAAGTGCAACGAGTAAGTTTCCATACACCCCTCCACGTGCATCTCTCATCTGTTTTCTCCAGAGTTTTGCTCCTTCATCTCAGTATCTCACTATGGTACTGAGACACATTTTCATCTTATTTATCCGTAACGAGTAGACACTTGAAATGCTAGTTTATTATGTAACTTGTGTAGTGTACATAAAATCATCAACGGAACTTTTGGTGCGTAATCATACAAAAGTCTCTTTCATCATGTGAATTACGTTTAATGTCATTTTTTTGTTATTGCTGGTGATTTAGGAACACAAGTTCGTGAACATGTTTGAAGATTCTGATGCGAACCGCTCGTCCTACTTCACAGACGCAGGATCTTTGATTCCCCCACTTGCTAGTTGCTACCATCTAGAACCAATTATGAACATCCCTTTTATCACCAAACTATGTTTTCTATCCACTAGCATAAATGAGAGATTTGTTTGGATAGAGAGTAAATTATCTTTCCATTTGGAAATGAAAAATATTTATAAATTATTTGGATATAAACAGATGATACTAAGATGCTATATGTATATTGTAACCATATTACAATTAGCCCCGGAGGAAAAAAACAAGGGGCTTTTAGGACGTTAAGACAAAGAGCTTAACACTTAAAGCTACTAATTATCTTACATGATTATAACATGTTAATTTTAAAATTATAATTTTGTTTCTTTGAGAGACCTATATTCATTGATAAAAGATAGAAAAAGGACCCTCTGTCTCAAGTCATGGCTTTGATCTTGAGTTTCCTATGCGGCTTCAAATCAACCACCACCACAGTTATATTGTCTTTGCTTCCTCTCTGCAAAGCCAGCTTTGACAAATACTCAGCTGCAGACCTCGCCGCCGGATCTTCTCTTTCACCTCTTCGCTCCTCCGTCAGCAACGACGCATCTCCGGCCACCATGTTCTTCTTGTGCCACAAGAGAATTCGCTTCCGCGCCATCTCACACGCTTCCTCATCAGTCATTACATCCCAAACACCGTCACTCGCTAGTACCAGACAATCATCTTCCTTAACTCTCTTCACAGCCGTCACTTCCGGATCAGGAATAATCGACGGTTTCAAGTATCTATCGCCTGTCAATCACACGATATACATGATTGTAAGAACAAAAAAAAGTTTCTATTTCAAGAATCATTGATTCTTAGTTAAAGAAAGCTTACCAATGGATCTTGACATGGCTAGAACACCAAACACACGTGCACCGTTCCACTTGATCACTTTCCCTCCCGCGGCTTCAATCCTCGCCGCCTCATCTTCTCTATCCGGCTACATACATACATTTACAAATCAAGAATCAAAAACCTATGAAGCTAAAGAACTAATACATATGTATGAGAATGTATATGCTACTTACCTTGTGATCAGTGGATAAAGGTAACGCAGTTTTGCCACGACAAAGAACGGCTCTAGAGTCACCGCAGTTCGCAACAAAGATATGAGTCGGGAAGACAACAGCGACTACCGACGTTGACCCCACAGTCTCCGGAGCCACTGACTCGATCTCTGAGTCAACGCGAAGGAAAGAGTTGAACAAAGCTCTCTTCCACATCTCCTGCCACGTGTCACCGTCATATAGCATCGGCTTCTCCTTCTCTATCTCCTCCGCTAAAGCCACATGCATCCTCTCTCTACAATAGTTCGCTACCTACACAACACAACAACACAAAGATCTCAATCAAATCAAAGTCACATATTTTTGTAATATACAGAGGAGATGGATTGATTTTGTTACCTGAGAACCGCCGTGACCGTCGTAGACACCGAAGAAATGAGCGGTGGACTGAGGATTGGTCGGAGACTGAAAGAATCTTGGTATTGTTGAGACAGCATCTTCCATCTCTGGTCTCCTTCCACAGATTGAAGTCACACCGTACAATGACACATTCTTGAACTCGAACAGAGTCCTACTCTCTGTTCTGCTGATCATCTTCTTCTCAACCGTCGATCTCTCATCTGAGCCGGCGGCGATATCAGCTGATTGATTCTTTATGTTGAAGTTGGGAGAATTGATCCGAGAGGACAAAACTTTCCTAGACTCAGAAACAGAGCATGAAGTCGTCTCCGGTCTAGTATCTTCGTTGTCGGAATCTTGAGTTGAGTATTGACCGTTGCAGTAACCTTTACCCAACATGATCCCCGCGAGTTCCATCTGGGTTTCTGGGAAAGGTATGAATGGCATAGCAACCGTTGGAGATACTTCCTCCATTGATGGAACCTTAACTCTGAGTTTGGCTTTCAATGGTTAAAAAAGGTTGAAGCTTTTTTTTTTATTGGTTTTAAAAGAAAACAACTTTATGAGAAACTATACAGAACAAGAAAACCATGACTCTCTCTCTCTCTCCCAAAACAAATAAGAGCTTTAACTACCACATGAAACCGTTAGAGAGTTTTTCCCGGGAAGAAAAATCACCACACATCAAAAGAAAAACAAAGATGTGTGTATTGAAATTTCAATGAGGGTTTCCTCTATTGTGGGTAACTCGTTACAACCTCTTAAAATATTCTGTAGATTAATTTATTTTCTGGTTTCTTTCTCAAGAAAAAAAAAAACATCGTCAATATTCTATATTCTCTCTTCAATTAATTTTCACAACAAAAAACATTTCTAGATTTCAGCTACCTAAAAGAGTTGAAAAGAAAACTCATCGTTTCTTCTTCTGAAACTTTCAAGTGCCTTCTTAACATAAAAAGAGAAAGAAGGAACGAAAGAGGAACTTGGTAGGCAAACACAACAATCCCTTCAAATCTGCTACTATTTATTATGTTAACCTAACTGGAATATATATATATATATATATATATATATATATATATATATATATTTATATATTACATTATCCAAAAAGTGAAGTTTTTTTGTTTTTGTAATAAGGGGAGATGTTTCATTCTTGAAAATATGAATCCATAAAAGACACTGATACTTTATTTTAATTTTTGTATTCAACTAAATATTTTATTTATTTGTCAAACGAAATATGTTGGCTTTTCCTAATTTGATTTAGGTTCTCAAGTTTAATGATTTTTATCTATTTTTACTAGATGACTTTCACTAATAGTTGAACGCTCTGATCTAAGTCTTGTCGTTTACAATATACTTGTTTCTGATAAACACAAGTTAATCCGAATTTATTGTAACTTCTAACTTGACTAAAAAAAATTCAAACATCATATCTATACTATTATTTAAGAAGTAAATTTGCTTAGTTGTCATATTCTCCTTAAGTTTAGGTAATTTTGTTTATTTCTCAAATTTTAATTTTATCTATAATTTATTTATAAATAAAACGAATTTATATGAATATATCATATTTTTAGAAAATAAGATAATTCTTCTGAATTACGTTGTTATCTTGAACTATATTTTTCTATTAATTACAATATAAAATTATTATATTTATTATATAACTAAAAAATTATATTAATAATTATATTTTTTTAAAATAAGATAATTCTTATGTATTATGTTGTTATCTTGAAAATATATTTTATTAGTATAAAATTTAAAATTAACATGTAAATAATCTACAATATTATTTAACAAGTGAATTTGATGTTTGCTGATTTTTCATATTTTCCATGATTTTAGGTAACTTTGATAATTTATCATAATTTCTATAATTTTATATATAATTTATTATATATTTAAACAAAATTATATTAATATTATCAGATTTTTAGAAAATAAGATAATTCTTATACATTATGTTGTCGTCATGAAAATATATTTTTCTATTAGAAATTTAAAATTAAGATATATAAAGTTGTATTTATTCTATAATTAAAATAAATTTACACTAATAATATTATACTTTTATAAAATAAAGGTAATGCTTATGTATTATGTTGTCATCTCAAAAATATATTTTATATTATATAATTTAAAAGTAAAATAGAAAAATTATCTATTATTAATTTAATATAAATCATCACTCAAGCAAAATTATTTAAGAAGTGAATTTGCTGATTTGTTAAGTTGTCCATGATTTTAAATAATTTTAATTATATGTCATCATTTCTATAATTTTATATAATTATTATATAATTAAAACGAATTTATCATATTATATTTTTACAAAGTAAATAAATTATGCATTATATTGTTATCTTGAAAATATGTTTTCTATTATAAAGTTTAAAACTAAAATATAAAAATTCTAATTAAATATAAATTAAGTAAAAATATTTGTTTAAATATTATAATTAAATATAAATCAAACAAAATAACTGTAGAGATATATTTTTAAAATATATTTCTGATGTTTGAGTTCTGTTATTTATAATTATTTGATGTTTGATTTGTACTTTTTAAAAACATAAGTAATAAATTATGAAACATCAACTAATAAATATTCATAAGAGAATTATGCCCGCAAGTGCGGGCAAAACACCTAGTTCATATACAAATGTGTTTTTCAAAAGGCTATAAACACAATTCTGATTACAATATTTTATCCAATAAGATAAGGAAAGAATTGGATATTTTGTATTCTAAAAAAATGGAAGAGCACCGGCAAAATATTTTTTTTTTGTTTGTTCAGCACCGGAAAAATATCTAAATAATTAGAATATAGTGAGAAACATTCCCTATATATTATTGCGAAATGATTTAATACATATTCTGGATGACATAACTTATAGTTAAATATAATATAAATAATTACATTTATTGTACATTTTGGTAAACTTTATAGAATATTACATTAAATGATACATTACATTTAATGTTGATTTATATTTTTAATAAACTTTTTAAAATATAATAATAACTCATAAATCAAATTATTTCTAAAAATAAATATTTTGAAATATGCATTATAAATTTCGAAATGTTATTTAATTTTACTTTTTAATTATACAATTTTTCTTTCTAATATTTTTTAAATATTTTAAGAAAAATAATAATTTTTAATCGTATTATTGTTAGTTTCTTTTTGATATCGAATTTTTTCTAAATATTCTTTACTTATAATTTTTAATAACTGTACAATTTTATATGAATTTTCTTAATAATTTTATACAAGTTGATTTAATACATTTAACCAAAACAAATAGATAAAAAAATTCTAAGATTTGAATTTTAAATATATTACATATATATTATTAAATATAATTTAAAATAATCGTTGTACATGGTGCAGGAAAATACCTAATTTCATTATACGTCTAATTATTTAAAATTCTATCTTGAATACCATTTTTTGGTCAAACTTAAAACCAAAAACATTGAACAAAGGATCAATTATTTTTGTATGAAGTAGAGCTAACAACAAAACCTAGAATTTTGAATTTTGATAATAATGCAACACATACATCCCATGTTCGGGAACGCGCTAGTCGGATAGCACGGTTGGACCTAGCGCCTAGAGAGAAAATCGGAGATTAAACAGTGTAGAATTTTTAGACTATTTAATATGTTATGAAATATGTTAATCTTTAATTGTGTATAACATTAATACATTTTCATGTATAAAATCTTATAAAACACACAACTAGAATATATAAAATTAATATGATATAAATTTCATCAAAATTATTATTATAAGTTATATTTATTAATTTTTAGATCAAATAAATAGATAAAATTATTAAAAAAGAATAAAAATAAAAAATAAGAAATAGATTAGGCGGCTAAACGATCATCTAGACGGCTAGGCGGCCGATATTTAGAACATGCCATATATCAAAGTATCCCTTTTGAGTTTCTTGGATGAGTCTTTACCTCACCAATTTTTTTTTTCGTATTTTCTAATGTTTAGATACTGTTATGGAACCTCTGTGACTGAACCCCGCAACGGGGTGAACGAGAGAGGGTGACGTGTACGTTCTGAGATGTGTTAGTTGGGTGGTGGGAGTGATAAGAGAAAAATGTTCATTGCACTGACAAAGACGGTCGTTTAAATTCCGTAAATATCTTGTCTTTAAACTTTTTTCACCTTCCCTTTTTCTGTTTTTCTTGTATCTAAATATCTCAAATAAGTAGTATATTGATTGGCAACAGAACGTTACAATGCAAAGTATCTTATCATGTTCCATATGTTTTATACCCACTTGTGCCATATTCTTTGGACAATGTGTAATGGATATGTTGTTTGAATGGAAATATGAATGTTGGTTCTGGTCCTTCTGGATAGTGGGCAAAAAGACCGAATATCCAAGAGACCTCAAGTTCAGTGAATCAATCACCTACTATCTATAAAAAATATAGAAGAGAGATATGTTGAAATCATATTTATATGGAAGATGGCCAAGAAAACATGAATAATGGATATGTTGATTTATGTTTGCTTACTTTTTTTTTAACAATTATTTAATAAAACTACAAATAGATAATAGTATAGCCAATATTAGACAGGCAAAAAAAATAAAGACATTTTACTGAGTACAACACCTAATCCCCATCATGAAGAAGAGGAATTCTCTACAGATAGATAATATTCTCGACAAAGTTGCATGAGAGGGAGGCAAAACAAGTAACCTCATCACCTGCGAATCCTTCAATTTGAACTCTTCTTTTCGCTTTCCTCTCTACATGGTAGAAGAAAAGCTCGAAAGGATCACAAGAAGAAGATGTCCACAGAACATAGACGACGATCTCTCCAGCAGCAGTTATCCCAGAAAAATACATGTCTATATCCAAAAGCAAGGAATGGGTAATAGAAGAAAATATGCATGCCCGTTTTGACCAAAATTGATTCTTAACATCATCAATAACCCACAAAATAAACCCATCATCATAATCAGATAAACCATAAGAAGCTAACTTTCTTAGGTAGTTTGTCAGGTAAGCTGCTACCATATTTTCAGGTGTTTTAATCAGACGAATCTGCTCGGAAGCAACATCAAAGCTACTCACTACCATATAGTTACCATATGGTTCCAAGCAAACTTCGTAATAAACAACCCCGTCAATGCATACCCCATTATATTCACAACAGTAATAAAGGATACTACTTTCGATGCGCCTCCATGAGGAAGAGGAACCTCCCAGTGTCCATACACTGTGTAAAATAGGTGAAGTAGAGGAAGTCCTCATCTTGACGCGCAATACCTTATACTGATCTTTGATATGGTCGTATCCCAAGTACATGTAAAGTGGTGTTGTGTAACCAACAAGATTGTAGTCTTCGGGAATGGGTATGACTTGTCTTGTGTTTGGATTACATACCACGTAACGACGAGTGAGGGAGCAGCAAACGAATCCACGTACGAAATTTCTCTGTACGATGAAATCTTTAGATCCGACTTTTGACATCGTTAAGGTGTTGTTTTTCACTACTACCATTGTTGAAAGAATTAAACTTTGATCAGATGAGGAGGAGAAGAAAAACATCAATCGGTTGTCACCACGAGGATGGAGACTGAGGAGTAAACGAGGAGGTCGAGACAGAGACAAAGACATGTAAGCATCTGTGAATGGTCGGCTACAGATGAGGGAGCACCATGTCTTCGAGACACATCTGAATCTGAAGAGGGATTTCGAATGGCAATCTCAGGAGGATCTCCGTCGTCAGATCAAGAGGGATGCTACACACAACACCTGTCATCGTCTCTCCTTCCTCCTGCAGTTTTTTTTTTTGTTTTTGCTTACTTAGGTTAATCTTTTAGCTTTCCTTGCGGGCAAAGGTGTTAAGAGAAGAAGTAGGGTTCTTCAACGCGTAATCAAAACCTAACTACGTCAATTAAAAGATTATATGTTAAAAGTTATATTATAACTAATTAAAGATTATATTTTAACTAATTAATGAGTAAAGTTGTATATCAATTTCTCTTTTTTTGAATGAAAAATTACCTGATACGGTAAACTAAGATCAATTATGAGTTTCTGAACTTCGTAGTATAAACTCGGGACTAGATTATTCTCTTTTTATAAAATCAGTAATCACATCCACACATTCTTCAACAAAATTATAATCAGTTTTAATGCACATCAGTCTTGTTGCAGATCATAAAGGTAAATGACCATCTCTGCAACCTTGGTACAAATGTTGTTTTCCTGCATCCAACATATCAAAAAATCTCATAGCTTCTGTATTGAGTAATTATTCCCCTCTAAAATGATCATTTACCATCTGCTCAGTACCTACACCAAAATTTACGTCCGTTCTAATTGGTTCTTCTAACCTATCCGCTGTCTGAAATTGGCTAGTACTACCATATTCATAATCAGTTTTCCCATGATAATACCAAATTTTGTAATTTCGTGTAAATCCGTTCACATACAGATGAGTCCAAACATCCCACTCTCTTATAACCTTTCTATTTTTACAAGTAGAGCAATGACATCTTAACATACCCGTTTTTGTTTCCGGTTGTCGTTGAACTAACCCCATGAATTCTTTTATATCTTTTTGGCATTCTTCCGTAAGCAATCTCATGTCAAGATCCAAATGAGGTCGATCAATCCACGAACGATAATAATTTGAAGAAGACATATTTTTTATGAACCAGATTCGTCTGTAAATAGTAAGTGTGAGAATGAGAATATTGAGTGAATGAAGAGGATGAGGAGTGCTTGTATTTATAGATGAAATGTTGCCGATAATTCTGACAAAATTCCGACGGATATATAATATTTTTCAAATTTCTCGAAATATTTAAAATTTCCCAACGGCTATACAACAGTTATAAATATTCGTCCGAATTTTGTCGGAATATTCCGAAGAAATTCCGACAGAAAAATGATATTTGTCGGAATTTCGTCGAAATGTTAAATTTTTCAACGGCTCGATAACGGTTATAGTTTACCCTTGGAATGTCGTCGTTATATTCCGACGGAATATCGTTTCCTCAGAATAACGTCAAACTATACCAACGAAATCGAACTTCTTTGGAATGTCGTCGAAATATTCTGACGAAATTTTAAAAAAACATAAAAATTACGTTTCCTCATAATTTCATCGGACTTGCATGATATATTTCAAGAATATTATTTTCTGTCGGAATATACCTTGTCTTTTTGTAGTGAAAGTTGTATATCAATTTCACTACATCCATTACATCAACGGTCGGAGTGCCATGCACCTATATTTGGTGAAACAGACTATTCGACTCTTTTGATATGCAACAAACTCTTGTTTCCATTAACATAGAAATAGCTTGTTTTTGTGATTCTCTATATCTATGTAATCGTGTTACCAAAGAAAAGTATATTTATGTAATCACGTTGTTAAGGTCGGCTCAAGGTATGTATAGACCTGGGCAAAATAGTTTTTAATATATTTTTTACACGTAACAAAGGGTAACTTAAAATTTTTAGGCTCTTAATCCTATTTTTTTTTTAAACAAATTTAGCTGTTTTCCTACACTATCTACACTGATAATTTTTTTTAAACTAAATTATATTTAAAGGAAAATTTATTAATATTATACATTTTATTATTTTGACTAATATTTAATATAAATTTGATTTGATTATACTTAATAATATACATGTATTTTATTAAATTCGCATCTTACAATTTTTTTATCTATTTATTTTAGTTAAATGTATTAAATCAACTTGTATAATTACTAAGAAAATTCATATAAAAATTCTATAGTTATTAAAAATTATAACTAAATAATATTTATAAAATTTCTCGATATCTAAAAGAAATTAATAATATTACGATTAAAATTTATTATTTTTTTAAAAGATGTAGAAAAATTTAAAAATATTAATAATAAAAATTGTATAATTAGAAAAGTATTAATGAAATAAAATTTTGAAATTTATAATGCATATTTCAATATATTTATTTTTAGTGATGATTTGATTTATGAGTTATTTCTATATGTTTTTAAAAATTACCAAAAATATAAATCAACATCAAATATAATGGATCAGTTATTGTCATATTTTATAAAATTTACCATATATATATATATCAGCAATACATGTAATTAGCCATGTTCGTTTCTCTAACGCAGATTTAGAGACCAGTGACCAGAAAATAACAAGCACGAGAGAGAAGTTTCATTGGAATGTTGTTACGGAGTTGCTGCCGGCGGTGTCGTTGGTCTTCTTTTCTGGGTTTTATCACCGCTGTTTTAATCAGTGTCTCTAGTACATACCTTGAATTGCCGCTAGTGGCTACTATTAGCATCTTCCAATCCTCCATTTTTTATTGATTGCTGAGCTGTCACTTCAATTTCTTTGTATTTTCTTAAACATGGACGCTGACGCTGCGTCTTCAGAAAGTACATGGCTATTGTCTATGTTATATTAAACTATAAGCCATGTCATTAATTTTAGTAGTCATGTTATCATTTTTTGTAGAGATGACATTTGGCGAATAACTTCACAAAAATATATAGGAGATTGGATCTCTTCTTTAACATTATTTTTGTGAAACATATTTGATATTTGAGCCCCAGGGCCCATGCGCCTCTGCCCTACACCCTAACATTTTTGAAGTTATAATTTTTTTTCTATAGACTTATCCGATCAATCGCGAACTAAATAGTAATAATTTAATTTCTATGCAAACTGAACCCAATATTAATAGAGTACGTGTTGAAATTCAGAATATTACTATTAAATTACCACCACTTAATTTGAAATTATAGAAAATATTTGTCGAAAAATAAGTATTTATATAGAATCATTAGCTTGAAATGATCAAATTAGTAACTAGGAATTAGTGTGTTGTATCAATCATAGTGTTAACCATTCCTGGGCCAGGTTATATATTTTTTCATATATATATATGTTAAACTTCTTCATCTTTGTATATATCTTTGCACTTCGATTTTCCCCAGTCTATTCTTAACATGATAACTGCTGTAGCAAATCTAAAGATATAAGCAGAGTCTGTGGCAGATAATCATGGCTAAGTTAGTAACTAATAAGCAATGGAGTCTATTCGACACTCCAAGATACTGTATAGAAATTCGAAAGGCATCTCATTGTCTTAGATAATATTTTGGGAACTGGACTTTTAATGGGCCAGTGTATTATTGTTGGCCTTTCTTAAGAATCATTAGGGAAAGTTAATTAAAAACACACAGCATCGGTTATTAATCGGTTAAGCAAACTCCCTCCAAATGGGACGTAACCAAAACTCTTTCGTTCGCCTTTTCGGGAAATATACCGATTCGATACTCATCAAACCGTCGACGTTTCATCTCTCACCACCACTTCTTTATCTCCCTCTCTCTTTGACTTTGCCTCTCTCTCTACCTCACTGTGCTCGTGAATAGTTACCTTATCCGCCGTGCGGCTCTCCACGATCTCAAACGGTTCGGCTGATAACACTAAGCCTTCTTCGTTGATTGCTCCTTGTTTCGTAGAAGTCTCACCATCTCTGATCTCGAATTTCTGACTCCATCGAAACGGTTAATGGACACCATCGCTGGATTCTCCGATTCCTATGAAATCAGCAACCAAAGCAGCACTATCGTATCCACCGCACCAACTGATAACACCGAATCATCTGTTGCTCATCCACCAGAGCTTCCAGTGGATTTACCGGCGTTTCAACTGCTCTCCAACAACCTCGAGTCCCTATTCGACTCGTCGGAATCGCTCTACAGCGACGCCAAGCTGATTCTCTCCGATGATCGGGAAATTTTCCTCCACCGTTGCATCCTCGCATCGAGAAGCCCCTTCTTCAAAAACGCGTTAGCAGCAGCAGCAGCCGCGGACGAGAAGGAGGAGGAATCCACCGCCGTTAAGCTCGAGCTGAAGAAGATCGCGACGGATTACGAAGTCGGATTCGATTCGGTTGTGGCGGTAATGTCGTACGTTTACAGCGGCAGAGTGAGGCCGCCGCCGAAGGGAGTTTCTGATTGCGCTGACGAGGATTGCTGCCACGTGTCATGCCGTCCAGCGGTTGATTTCATGGTGGAGGTTCTCTACTTGGCTTTCGTCTTCCAGATTCCGGAGTTGGTTGCAATGTATCAGGTATAAGGCAATCATTAACTCCAGTTCATCTCCGGGATAATTATAAAATTATTTTGATGAATTATCAAAATTAGATATACAAAGCAAATGAAATTAGACACATTTGTGGATTTGTACTAACATTATTGCTTAAATTTACAGAATTAGATTAATTTAGATGGATTTAAAGACTAACTAGATCTTGACCCGCACAACCGTGCGGGTTTTATTTTCAATTTTATATGCATATATATTTATTTTATATCATTTCTAATTTTAATCATATATTTAAATATTCTTTATTTACATTCCATACACACACAAAACACTTTATTTAGCTACATACCCTATTTCTCTCTTCTTTTTCTTTCCCACATCATTAATTTTTCCCCCTAAAATATGGCAAATTCCTAAATATCTACTTCTTTTGGTATTTTGAGCTAAATCACTCTTAAATATTTATATAACTATTTAAAATAAAATAATATATAGTTTATATGTTGTAAATAATCGATTGTTTAAAATAATTACATGTATTTGCTACTTCTTATCATATATTTATTTTATTGTATTTGTATTTGGTTATCAAACAAATTAATATGAGCATGAAAAACATATTTGAAAAGTATTTTGTGTTTAATATATGTTAAATGTGGACCCGTCTTCAAAACTCGATTTCCTTTTAATAATATTTTATATTTATTCATTTTACATAATATATTATTATATATACAAAAGTCTAAAATATTTTAACGTTTATACATGTATTGTAGTCTGTTAGCATATTATATATTTAATATAAATATTTGATATTTATGAAAATAAACTTATAACTCTATTAAATTAATAAAAATTTATAATATGTATTTCAATAAAAACTTTTATTTTACATGGTTAAATATTATGATTATAAAATAGATAGAATTAGGATAAATTTCATTTTTAATTTATAAACAAAATTTTTTATATATATATTAGTGCATAATAATAGTCCATTTCTAACTACAAAATTAGTGAAAATTTTTACATACACTTTTTGAAAATTAAGATATTGTTAAAACATTTAGATCAAGATAATAATTTTCTTTTAATATGATTATATAATAGATAAAAAGCGATAGAATATTTATTTTCGTTTTAAAAATGATAACTAAATATATTAATATATAATAATATTTCAATACTAATCACGAAAGTATTGCAAATATTTATATATAATTTTGAAAATTAAGATCTTGTTGAAATCTTCTTAAACAGCTTTTTCGAAATTTTTAATATATATAATATTATATTTTAAATGAAAAGATATCAGAAGATATTGTGATTAAAGTATTTCAAATATTCTATATATTATAAGTATTTTTAAAACATATTTAATATAAAAAAAAGATTGATCCAACTTAAAAATTACACATGAAATGAGGTTGTGACTTCTATTTTAATATAATAGATGTATGTAGTTTGATTTAGAACCGTTTAAACCGATTTAAATTGTATAAATCGGATTTTATGAAAATTGTTATGGTTATGACCGATTTGCCGCCTCGGCACTGCCTAAGCCGATTTTTAGAACAATTATGTAAAAAAAACTCTGTCTATTTGCATTTTCAGAGGCATTTACTAGAACGATTTGAATTGTATAAATCGGATTTTATGAAAATTGTAATGGTTAGCAGCGATTTGCCGCCTATCCAGGGCCTAGACGCTGCCTAAACCGATTTTTAGAACAAAACTTTTTTTTTTTTTTAAAAACTCTGTATTTGCATTTTCAGAGGCATTTACTGGATGTTGTAGACAAAGTTATCATAGAGGATACATTGGTTCTACTCAAGCTTGCTAACATCTGTGGTGAAGCATGCAAGAAGCTATTTGATAAATGCACAGAGATCATTGTTAAGTCCAATGTAGATATAGTTACTCTTAACAAGTCATTGCCGCAGCACATTGTGAAACAAATTATTGATATCCGTAAAGAGCTTGGTTTGGAAGTACCTGAACCGGAGAAACATGTCTCGAAGATTCACAAAGCGCTTGAGTCTGATGATCTTGCGCTTGTGGACATGCTTCTGAAAGAAGGCAACACGAGTCTAGACGATGCGTATGCTCTTCATTTTGCTGTTGCTTACTGTGATGTGGAGACTGCTACTGATCTTCTGAAACTTGAGCTTGCGGATGTTAACCGGAGAAATCCGAGGGGGTACACGGTGCTTCACGTTGCTGCGATGCGGAAGGAGCCGAGTTTGATAGCGTTTCTGTTGACGAAAGGGGCGAATGCGTCGGAGATGGCTTTGGATGGTAGAACTGCTCTCTTGATTGCGAAGCAAGTCACTAAGGCGGGTGAGTATAACAGTATTCCGGAGCAAGGCAAGGATTCTCCTAAAGGCCGACTATGTGTAGAGATACTAGAGCAACCAGATAAACTAGATCCGTTTCGTGAAGACGCTTCTCCCTCTCTTGCACTGGCCCCTGATAATGAACTGAAGATAAGGTTGATTGATTTTGAAAACAGAGGTATCTTTTTAACTCTTTTTGATTTCCTTTCTTATTTTTTTGAATGAAGTTCTGTTAGAAAACTGAGTGAACTAATGATGAGTATTATTTCAATATACTATTTATAGTTCAAATGGCTCGATGTCTCTTTCCAAAGGAAGCACAACTTGCAATGTATATCGCGGAGACGAAGGGAACAACCGAGTTTATCGTGAATAGCCTAGAGCCTGACGGCACTGGTGCAAAGAGGTCAGCACCGGACATATACACGGCACCTTTCGTATTCCTAGAAAAGCATCGGAGTAGACTAGAAGCGCTTTCAAAAACTGGTATTGATTCTCTCTCACCCGCTTCATCTACTTGCTATTAACAAAGAAGAAAACTAAACCCATACCTGACTTTGGTTTCCTTTACTTTTGTATTATCAGTGGAATTGGGGAGACGCTTCTTCCCACGCTGTTCCGCATTGCTGGATAAGATTGCGGACTGTGAGGCCTTGAGTATACTTGCTTTCGTAGAGAAAGACACTCCTGAGAACCGACTGGAGAAGAGGCAAAAGTACATGGAAATACAGGAGAGTCTGCTAATGGCCTTTAGTAAAGACAATGAGGAACGTGGAAAGTCGTCTCGGTCAGGTTCCTTTTCTTCCACATCGAAATCAACAAAGAGGTCTAACGGTAAACCGTCTAACCGACGATTTCGGTGAGACTATTTGTTGGGGTAATATTTGCTGTACTAATATATTTTTGAATTCTTAGTCTCTGTATAGTTGTCTCAGTCATATGTAGTCAAGCTGCTGGTGTGTTTCAAACATATGCTGTGACTTTTTGAATCAGCCATATATACATTTATGTACATCGATAATAAACCATGATGGTGTTACAGAGTTACCAAGTATCAAGGTGCGAAAAGATGAAGAATGGTTCATCTACTGGCTTTCCACTACCAAGAACGAAAAACATATTCAGTTTGCCTTGCTATCACTGCAGCTTAAAGTCTTCAAGAATCCAAAATCTTTGAAGAAATGTTCAATGGTTTATGTTATACAAAATCTGGTGAAGGATCAAGTTAAGTGGTTCTTTGGCAATCATCCTCTAATGCCTGCAATCATCACCGTTATTTAAATCCAATATCTCAAGAAGGTTCACGAGTTTCGTCCCAGAACCACTTCTTCAATTGTTACCTATCCTTGGAAGGTCTTTGTTCTCCCAATAACCATTTCATCCCTCTTGAGCTACACTAATTTGTTTTGGAAATTTCAAAACCTCTGTTGCATTAGCAAGAGCAGTTGGTCAGAAGAGAAGAGTAAGTGATTCAGCAAACTTGCATCTCTTTCCTTCTCGTGAAAACAAAGCCAAAATAGCTTTTATCTCTTCAATATTTTGGCCGGTTAGATAGGTTATTGGTAAGCCCCTTTGGGCACTGACTATGGATGTATTCATTTACTGAAACGAATTAGATTAAACTGCATAGTGTGTAACTGCGTTTTGTGAAACTTGCACGCATGCTAGACCTTCTAGCTGAGAAAAAGGGATATTCTGAGGTGTAACAAGAATCTTAGAACATAAACAAATTCATATTTTGCCTACTTGTTTAATTTAAACTAAACTTTGATCCCGACGGACTGGTGTAACAAAAATTTTAGAACAGAAACAAATTCATCTTTTGTTTACTTGTTTAATTTAAACTATATTTAATCCACATGTATGTGCGGATAAATTTTAATCTTACAAATGTATAAATATGATATTAGCACATATGATTTAAATACAATATATGATTTTATTTTAGTGTCATATATTATGTAATTATATATTTTCTTGGTTAGACATTATAACATTAATATATAATGATTAGTTTTATACGTTTTATTTTGTTATTTAATAATTTAATATAATTTTCCTATTTAATTCATATGTTACTTCAATTTTAATATAATATAGATTATAACAATAAAATTTATACAAAGTAATATATAATTTAATTTTGTTTTCTAATAAAATCTATTTACAATTAATATATATTACAAAATTAATTAATACCTTAATTTTTGAAAGATAATTAAACTTTTTTAGTAAAATTTTGTTAAGATTTTTATCAACAGATTTTGTTATAAATAAAAATAAAATGTAAATTTAATAGATTAATGTAAATAATCAGATAGATGTAATTAATTAAATGAATTAAGTATGAATTGTTTATGGTAGATACAAATTGTACTTCTTTTTATTTTAATAGAGAAGATTAAATATATCTATCTATATATATAAAGAAGGGTTTCTCTCCTTCTTATAGTGCCACGTCAGATATTCACTTCCTCTCCAGATGACACGTGTCCCTTTTCTCTCATACTTTGCGTTTTGGTTAAGATCTATCACTTTGTTGTTGGGCTTATTCATTGTTTTGGGCCTTAGGTTATTATTGACGACGTCTATGATGTGCCGACATCTAGAGGTGTTTAGGATTCTTGACGGACTCTGTTCCCAGCCAAGACGGCGATAGATGGGGTAGCTCTGCGTCGGTTCGTTTCCTATTAGCTCATCTCCCCCTTCGACTTCCTTAGCTTTCGGTTGAATCTGCGCCAATCACGGATCCGTTCCATTTATCGTCTTAATAACTCTTTATCAACATCAATATGGTGTAAGCTACTCCGAATCGGTGTCTCTACAAGTATAAATAGGTATGCTTCGTACTCTGAAAACCATCCTCGTATCTCACCATTCACTATCGTCGCAATGGCTAATTCTGTGTTTCTTTCCGATTTGAACTATGTTAGAGTCTTAATACTTTTTGTTGCTATTTTTTTACAGGAAAGAAAGACGCGACCGTTGTAGTAAGTCAGATGCTAAAAGTTGCAGCTGAATGTCATTTACGTGGTCTGGTTCACAGAGATATGAAACCAGAGGTTAGTATAATAGTTTCTTCATCAGCATGTTCTAAATGTGTAATTTGGTTTTGTTCACTACTTTTTTTTTCTTAAACCAGTATAAAGGCTAACCATCAATCGTTCTCTCTAATTTGAAGGTTGGCCGCTGGTCTTCAATCGCCAGGGTGCTACTGCTTTGATTTTGGGAAGCTAGCGCAGTGGAGAACTGACGGGTGTGGACATGCTTCTGCTAAGGTGACTCCATTCTTAAACTTCATGATCATCTTAGTTTAAACTAACGCAGGTGTTACTCATAACATATATACTTTTGTTTCCAAATCTTTAACGAGCCTATTAGAAATAGAATTATGAATCCCTTTGTTGATTACGTTTCTTTTTTTACATGTGTTTGATCATCTTAGTTTAAAACTAAAGCTGTCGTCTAGGAGGAGCATGACCTTGGTGGTTTAAAAACAGAATCAGGCATTGAACTCAGAGTTTTCAAAATTTTATATCGAAATTTTATTTTCACTCTTTGGGAGATAATTTAATCTCATATTATATTCAGACTTCTCTCTCAAACTGCTTAGAACTTACGATCATGAGAACTTACGTTTGTTGTTTGCTGCCATTCATGTGGTACAGTTGGTTGTTCAGCCATGGAGAGTTAATAGCAACTGTTTACAAAATTAAAATGCCAACAAAAATGTAAACAATTAAACGTGCCAATCCTCCACACCAATTGTTTTAGTAATTATCTTCATATCAGGTTCTGTTTTCTTAAATGATTATCTTTCAAGTGTTTTACTTTCGTTGTGCAGGATGAAAATAAGTGTAGAACCGACAGTATGTGTATCATGCTTTTCTTAGTAATGTTGCACTCTTGCCAAAGTCATCTTCTCTCTTGACAAGCATTTTCGGGAATTGAGTGGAAAGGAGAGAGAAGACGTTAAGGTGAACATCGAACCTGAGCTAAGGTTCATAAATTAAATCAAATGAAAAATAACTTTCTTATCATTTTTAACCTAACGGTTGATGAATATGAAATCAGCTGGTAAGGTTGATTTTACACTTGCAACTTTTAAGATTTTACACTTGCAACTTTTAAGATTTTTTCGAATTATTTCCTAATGTTCTTGGGACTACTTGCAGTGATGGTATGAAAGGCTACATGACTTAGTATTCAGGGGAAACTCACCCGCCTATATTCAGGTCTCCAGTGAAGGGTATTGAGGGCATCTGCAACAATCAACTCATGTGAGATCACGGACCTAGATCAGAAGTTTCTTCTAACTCTTAACGCCTCAGCTTCCAAATACTTTTCAGTCTCACTCACTCTTCTTCTTCTCCTACGATTAGATGTGCCTCCATTTCAACTTCCTCTCTTGAGATTCTCTCCATATGTATGCTGATTGAGTTCTCCAAACTTCACAGCATTTCTTTAACTGCGTAAGTGAAATTCTTTACATAGATCTATTGAAGAGACTTTATACAGCAACACTAAAACAGTTTACTTAAACCAAAATTTGTATATAAATCCTAACATTTTATTCATATACCAAAATATCACAACATGTATTGGTATCTTTTATCTAACATATTCGATCAAAAAAAAATATCTAACATAATGTCAAGAAGTTGCCTCATCAATGATATGGACAATCTATAAGCAGGATATTACTACAAAAATATGAAGAAATTTATAAACTTCATCTGATCGGAGATATTCTCAGGCATTGCTTTGCTTTAGTTCTTTTATAGAGTTTTTTGTCCAAAGAATCAATAACACAAAAAACAGTAACAATGAATCTAGATGGAAATTAGAAAGCAAATGAGACAATCGTTTCAGTTTTACCTCAACTATAGCTTCTGTTTTAACCTTCGACTATAGCGAGAAATAGTAAAGAAAAATAAAAGCTAGAAGACATCATTATACGGTCTAAGCCACCCGAGTGCGATGATAAGTTACCAACGTCCACATGAGATGTTTGACAAAGCAATTATATCAATATTCTATACGTAACTTGCATGGAACCTTTGGAAACTCACAAATAACTACCATAAAACGTATATATATAAATAAGTTTGGGTGTTTGGATATCCATTTGAGTTCGGTTCCGATCTATTCGTGTTTCGGAATTAAAAAATTTGAATCCTATTCGGATATTTATAAATTTCGGTTCTGATTCGCTTCGTGTTCAGTTCAGATAATTTGTTTAAATTAAATAAAAAAATTTAAAATTCATATATATTTCAAATTTCTCAAAATCTAAAAATAGAAATAATATATTAAATATAAATTTGAGCAATATATGCCAAAATGCCTAAATTTAATGTAAACGTAGTTTGTCTTAAATATTTTTGATAGAACATCAATATATATAGTAAGTATTTTTGGTGTTTTAAGTATTTTTTAACTATTTGTATATATTTTCAAATATTTTTGACAATTTCAAAATATCTTATGCATTTTAATATATATTTGGATATTAACTCTAAAAGTAGCTAAGATATTCACTATTTACAAATAATATTTTTCAATATTATTTTTCATTATTTTAATTTAGAGAATTATAAGACATTATTATTTTATTTAATTTAAGAAGGAAAAATAAAGATTTTGTTTTTATACTATTTGTTTCTCTTCATTTTTTTGTTTATATTATATTTTAGTGGTTATCAGTTAGAGCGTAATGCACAAGCACACCCAGCACTTAAAGAAAATTAACCACCAATAATCATTGTTAAAAATGCTACCATACATGATTAAAAATGTTTAATTAAGAGAATGAATAAAAGATATACAATACAAATTTATATATATTAAAAAAAACGTTTATATATATTAAAAATGTTTAATTAAATTCTGTATTACTCGAGAATACAAAATCCAACCTTTCAACACAAAAAAAAAAAAAACTCTTACTAAATATAAATCTTCAAATGAATAGAAATCAACCTCTATCAAAGCTTGAAGAATTCCTTCAAGGTATCTAAGCGATATAATATGTCACTGTTATCAAGAATCATCACCTCTTATTTCATGAAATTATACCTAATACTGGCTAGAACTACTAAAGACAACTATGTTTACAGGAATATGATAATCAGATCATTGACTATCCATTTATTTGTTTCTCTTCATCCGAAAACTTAGAAGTATAATATTTAGCAAACAAAAACTTAGAAGTATATGTTAAAAATATTCAAGAATATTTAAGAAAAAAAACAAACAAAATACAAATTTTCATAATATAAATATAGACATTCCGCGCTACGCGCGGACCGACCCTAGTTGAAAATAAACTAAATTTAATGACCACAACAGATTTTCACAATCTCTTATTAAAAAAAAAATCAAATCTTCATTAAACTCAAATGTCTTGAGCTACAAAGGGAAGATATTATAAAAAAAAGCAAGATATTAAATATTAAAGGCATAAGATTATAAAATTAAATATTATTTGGTAGAGATTTATTTCTATACTCAAATTAAGAATGGCAGTTAATTGGCTAGGTTTATATAATAAGCTGGGGGAGGGAAAGGATTTAAGGTTATCTCGCCTCTCTTCTCCTCTCTTACTTTCAAACCTTTCGTCTCCAAAATCCTCAGAAAAATGAGTAACGACAAAGACAACAGCAGCCTCGCCGTTCTAACTGCTGGTAAAATCTCACCTTCCACTACACTTGTCTCTTCTTAAAAACCCTATTTTCGTCGTGGTTCCTCACTGTTGTTCTATCGTTTTGCTTTTGTTTCCAGCTCTTAATGAAGATGATCGAGCTGGCCTCATCAACGCCCTCAAGGTAAGTCTATTTGTTTGTAGCCATGATTTTGATGTTTTAGGGTTTAGTGTCATCGTTGTTTCGTTCCGTTATGGTAGAATGATAGTGTTTATAGGTTCCTTGGGAATTTTTTTTTTGAGTTTTTGTTATATGTTTAAAACCACAGAACAAGTTACAGAATCTGGCTGGGGAGCATTCTGATGTGCTTGAGAATCTAACTCCTAAAGTGAGAGCTCGAGTCGATGCCTTGAAGGATATACAGGTTTGAGAATTTTCTTTACCTTATGTGTCTGATATATTATATTACTCAGTTGAGTTTGTGTACCTTTAAGATCTGATTGATTATGTTTATTTGTGTAACCCTTTGTTTCTTCTGTATTAGTGTATATTCTCCTTGCTTATTTGAATGTCAAGTTTCATATTAACGTGTTGTTGCCTATTGATTAACCAGTGACTTCTTTCAACGCAGAGCCAATACGATGAACTAGAGGCCAAGTTCCGTGAGGAGAGAGCTCTTCTTGAAGCCAAGTATGAGAAGTTGTATGAGCCTTTGTATGCCAAGGTAGTTGTTAATGAGAGAAAATGTCAGATTTTACCTGTGAGATCGTCTTAAATTCATCTGTGGACTAGAGCGTTTCTATTTGCTCATATCTTGAGTGTTAGTTATATATGTCTAAAATTTTTTTCACGAACTCTACTTGGTTTAATTGTAATGCACAGCGTTATGATATTGTGAATGGAACTACTGAAATCGAGCTGACTCCAGAGGATACTAAGATGGACGAAGGAGAGGACAAAACTGCTGAAGGTTAAACTTCAGGAACATATTATCTTCCTTTTGTTTTTATTTAATATTTTGGGAAGGTGAAAACAATTTAACATTGTTGTATGTGTTCAATCTCAGAGAAAGGAGTTCCAAGTTTCTGGCTAACTGCTTTGCAAAATAATGATGTTACTTCCGAGGAGGTATCACATATGTAGTTATGATATATTTTTATATACAGTCCAATCATAACCGTGGAGAATGAACATATCAAAAAATCTCTTTCATGTTAGGTCACAGAGGGTGATGAAGAGGCTCTCAAGTATCTTAAAGATATTAAGTGGTGCAAGACTGAAGAGCCTAAAGGGTTCAAACTTGAGTTTCTCTTTGACTCGAATCCCTTTTTTAAAAACGATGTCTTGACAAAGTCTTATCATGTGATTGATGAGGATGAGCCACTACTTGAGAAGGCTATGGGGTAACTGCTTATGCTCTCCTACACACGTTACATATATGATTGTTGTGAGGTGTAGAAATGTGTCTTTACTTATATTATTTCCTTTACTACAGGACTGAAATTGAATGGTATCCTGGAAAGTGTCTAACTCAAAAGGTTCTTAAGGAGAAGCCTAAGGAAGGTTCAACGAACACTAAACCAATCACCGAAATGGAAGATTGTGAAAGCTTCTTCAAATTCTTTAATCCTCCAGAACTTCCGGATGACGATGAAGATATTGAGGAGGACAAAGTATGATATTGATTGTTCTAAGAGCTTGTCAAATTTTTTAGTTAACGTATTTAGTAATGCCTCCCGTTCTTTGATTTCAGGCTGAGGAACTTGAAAGTCTAATGGAACAAGATTATGAGATTGGGTACGTCCTCTTCTGAAAACACTTGGTTTCTTTTGTGTTCTGAATCTGCTTTTGAATCATGGATCTACTTTATGAGTTACTAACTACTATTGATTATGCTTCTTGCAGATTTACTATCCGGGCCAAGATTATCCCGCATGCTGTCTCATGGTTTACTGGTGAGGCTATTGAAGTAGAGGAGTTTAATATAGATGATGACGAAGATGATATGGAGGAGGACGAAGATGAGGACGAGGATGATGAAGATGAAGAAGATAGCAAGACTAAAAAGAAGGTACGAAAGGGCTCCAATCTCACATAGTCATAAAAAACCTTATCATAAAGTTTCAGAGTGGGCATGGTCTTGAGACCCTAAAATAGATTAGTAAATATAGGCTCTGATGCATAAAAGGTTTAACAGCATGAGACTCTGAAACTTGCAGCTCGGTAACTAAATTGTTATGCTTTTAGACTGAGAGAACAGCATGAAAATAAATAGAGACTCCAAGATTAGGCTGTGTTGAACCATAGATAATGTGCATACGAGATCTTACTAAAACTATTCTCATGAATAACTTTACTCATTTCATTCGTATAGTAGATAGGAATCAGTGTCTCTAATTTATGATACATATGTGTAATCATCATCTTTCTTTCATTTTTTTGCAGAAGGGAGGCAGATCTCAGATTGTTGGTGACGACCAACAAGGCCAGAGGCCACCAGACTGCAAGCAAGAGTAAGCTCGGCCCTTTAGTAGACAAAAGAGCATGTGGATCATACATTTCTTGGGATCATTCGCTGTTCATCTGGAATTGATCGATTAAGAAAAAAGATTTTAGTTGTTTTTTAGAATAAAACTCATCTTCTTATTGATGATGTTCTCATAGGAGTTTTGATCATTTGTTTTGGTGTTTATTTTCTTTGAATAACTTGAGACTAAACCTTGGTGCTTATGAATGAATGAAAAACATCATCCCCTTCTTATGAACAGGATCTATAAGCAAGTACATGCTTACGTGTATTATAATTCGTATTGTTTTAAATTGTAATTTTGACAATGTTTATTTAGAAGAACCCATCTCAAACACCACAACAAAGAATTAGATCGTGGGTGATCTTTGACTTGTACAGCCTATGTTGGTTTTGATTTATAAAAAAAAAATATACTACTTGAGAAGATAAAGTAACACTGGCAAAAAAAAGATAAAAAAAAAGTAACACTGGCAGTGAAGAACTTGTGTTGCACGGTACATCAACGTGTTCATGCAAACACGTTTGGAATATTCTTGCATGTCATAATGTCTTTTTAAATATTATACTACTATTGTTTGTCTCATAAGCAGAACCAAAATCTATCTTAATTTATACCTAGCTTGATATATGTTTTTCTTTTGAAGATTAAACATTGAAATCATGCTCATTTAGCTCGAGTCCAAAAGAAGACACGATGATGTACGAATGTGTGACTCTTTTAACGTTCATCTTCTTCTGATGTAAGTACGTAAGAAGTGATCTGTAAACTTGAAAGACTTTGTAGCATTTCCTCGAAGTTTTTGCTTAATTGGTTTGGTTTTTAATCTCCGGTTAGAGTGTGTTGAGAAAAATGACGAAGATCATCCCTTTAAGGTCAGCATGGGCTTTCGATTCAACAGAAGCCCAACTTTAGAAGCACACGTTTCTATTAATCAAAAACTTGAGATGTTTATTATCTTACACATTTTTGATAAATCTATGGGATATATTCTCTTTTTTATAGCCTTTAATTTCTTCTATATTTGCAATGAATGAAAATATTCGTGATGAAAGAATATAGATATTAGATAATTCATCCATATTTCCATAGTTGGATCCAATTTCTATAATTGCGGTAATTAAATTTAAGAAATCTTGGAGTATTTTATCTCTATATCCATACTTGGAGGTTTCAATATTTTGAAACATTCTCATTTCTACAATTACGGTAATTAAATTTAAGAAATCTTGGAGCATGTTATCGATATTTCCATAGTTGGTGCTTTCCTATTCTTTATATATAACAAGGGGAGGCCCGCGCTACGCGCAGGATGTGATTTCTATATAGGCAATTTTTATTCCATTTTTTTATTTGTCAACTATTATTTTGTTTGTCCTTTATTTTTTATATATATATATATATATATATATACATTCTTGGACCATTTATACTTTATACTGTTGTTTATTAATGTTGTTTGTTAGTGTGTTTGTTTATTGTATATTTTCCGTTTTGAGTCTTATTTCATAAAGCATATGTAATATTCGTTATATTCTAATTTCATTAATACATATTTTGAGATTTTAACATTCTGTGTGCATGGTTTTTAAGGTCATTTTATGGTTTTTATATGGTTGTAGTTTTATTTTAGTATGCTTAATCCTTAAGTTGGTGAATAATTCTTTTCGTTGATAGAGTTTATCATTTGTGTAGACAAAACAAAAACTATGGCATTTGTTAGAAATTATCATGTGATGTGGGCTTAGTTATTGATTTTTTTCAAATTGGTACGGAAGCTAATTCTTTTTTTTTTCTTGATGAGTTTGATATGATACGAAACATTCTAAAAATTCAGTATATATAGCACTCGATGTCAGTATTAATGATAATTAAGTCTGGCGATATATAACAAATGGGGTTTATTAATCAGTGTAAGATGCTATGAGCATGCGTTGATTATTTTTTATATTTTACATAAATGGTTATAGTAGTAAGTTTAAACGGAATATGTTTATTTAATTATCAATACCGTAAACTTTTACATGTTTCAGAGCTTTATATATTATAATTGTTAAAACTAATATTTCGATTTATTGTTGCTTCGTGAAATTTAGTTGATGTTATGTAGTATTTTACAATTGTACTAAAATCTAAATTTACAATATTTGCTATTTGGGCATTCTTTTAAATTATAATCACAAATTAATCATAATTAGGAAATTACGAAATATATAATTTGATCATAATGTAATAATTTATTAATTATTAAACATTTTTTTTTTAGTAAAGAGATTAAAAAACTCGATTTCATATTATTGAAAACAATTTATTAGTAGTCAAAAGAAATACTTATGAGTAGAACATGACATCAGAGACCGGGAGATCATTTCTCATATAGTTCGGTACATGTTATTTTATCAGATTGTCTCTCTACATAGAGGACAGCTTTCGTTGATTTTGACCCAATTAGTGATGCATTCATGATGATAAATGTGACCACATTGCAATGAATTCATATCTTGACCTTCTGAAATTATGTCCATGCATATGGTACACTCTTCATACTCATCTTTTGTTGTTTGGATTGTCATTTCAGATTCTAAATCTGATGCAGCAGTCTGTATCTCCATCTTGTTTACCGAAGGAGGATTAAAATGAGTCAGATGTAAAATTATGTGTTCATTTGTTTGTTCATAGTTGTTGAGAGACGAAACAACTTCCGATACGTATCTCGACGTTTTCTCAGCAATTCGCATGCACGAATAAGTGCTAATGTCCTGACATATGAGCTATATTGGAGGATTGTAAATGTTGATTCCGTAAGGGATCCAACATTTGTAGTTGCAAATTCTAGAGGAATTGAAACATTGTCTTCATTGGTATTGAACCGGTGGATATCGATTGTGAGCATCCTTGTAGCACCATTTGTCGCATGATGTGTTTCTGTTTCAAAAATTAGTGAATAATCTTGATCTGATTCCATATTATGAAAAGGGACTTATTGATAGATTACTGTAATAGAAAACATATATCAACATATTTATATGTTTTTTTTTGTCCGCAGTTACATGTGACATTAATTCTCAGTTTAAAACTGATAAGCCATGAATATTATGGTTGTTACTATTAGTCGTTTTATTTCTTATTATGTTCATTATTAATGTCATTGTTGTTACTACTATTTTAATGTCAATAATGTTCATAAAATATTATTTGTTTTTGTTACAACTATCAGATCATGTAAAAGTCTAATATAATACAATAAAGAAGTCATAGATTTGTAAAGCATGATGCAGAATAATATGAGTCTTTATACCTATTAGTTGTTGTTGTTACTATTATTATTATTATTTTTTTTTGTATGTTTGGTATTTTGAGTTTTTATACCTAAATTTAAAACATGTGCATAATTATGAGTCTTGATCATATTGAGACACATATGAATATTTGAAAAATAGTTTCAATCGGAGTACACAGATTAAACGTTAATATATTTCTATACAGTTCTAATTTTTTTTTATGAGTTCTTTGTTTGTTAATATATTATATAATGATAGATATCTTATTTTAAAATTATTCGACGAAATAAGAATTCCAAGCTAGGGGTTTGCATATTTCATAGCTTATATAATCTTTGAGACATCATGCCAAAAACATATCTACCAAGTGTAATCTGGCATACCTAATGATGAATATACCGACTTGAGGGAAAATAATAAATCGAAATAAGTGTAAATGAGACGTGTTTTTTTTTTGTTTTTTATATTAAATTTTAAAAGTGACCAGATCGGTGTCACACATTATTAATCAAAAAAATTAGAACGATAACGATACTCACTATCCTCTCTTAGTTATATAGATGACAAATTTTTCAACTCGTGAATGATAGTAACAATCATTGCATAGATGACGTGCACCCTGGAGCTTGCAACTTGCCGGAGGTTTGAGTTTGGTCATGTTCTTCACGTACGCATCCTCCAACGGGACTGGATACACATCGAGGGTTTTTTTAATCTTGATCCAGAACCGGGCGGATTTAGGCAACGTGTTTTTCCAGTTCAGGCTATCTAAGATCCTCTTTCCCTCTTTGATGTTTCCATTACAGAGAAGTAACAAACCACACATATACGTACCTTTGTTGTATTTTCCAGATGCAGAAGCACGAAAGTGGTTGAGTGCCTCAAAGGTTTTCTTGTAAATGAAATACTTATTTATACCTTGAATATAGTGCGCTTGTGGATTGTTGAATTCTAAACATGACTCCATCAAGCGGTCGTGTTGGAGTACCATCCGCAACGGGTAAGATGCAAAATACTTGAGGGATAGGGTGTGGAAGTAGGTCTCCATCGCCAAGTTCTCAACGTCAATACCTGATTTGCTAATGGTTAGATTTATCGCTGGCTCAGGTTTGATATCATCTGGGGCATCATTTGAATCTTGATGTGAAGATGGTGGTGAGTCGCTGGAAGACTCCTTCATGTGACGTTGATTGAGAAGAAGGGGTTTCGTGATTTTGAGATGGAGATGCTGTGTGGTTTTGATGAGAATAGATTGGTAAACTGTATGTATATATATTTTTGACAGCGAGTGATGCGGTCAATGATACTGATTTATTAGTATTTATGTTCCAAGATTCTGTCAAAATACATTGAATATTTGATATAAATCATATATATACAATTAATCGTGCGTATCTAAGTTCAAATTTCAGAAACGATCTAATTCATGTTCTGACAGAATTACAAACTTGTATTTTTTTAGTCTAGCTGTTATGAATAATTAATATCATTCTTAAATCAGGAATGTTAAATATGTAAGATATAAATTTGGTTTGACTATTTCCTTTTTATGTTATTTTTCAAGTTTTGGTATGATCCTCTAATAAAATTATGTTTAAATGATGTAGTACGGTATTATATATCGTGTCATCACTTGTAGTATCCATGTTAATTATTTTCAACGTATAAACATGTTTCATCAATTGTTAATTTTAATTTAATATGCACATTAAATTCCCGGGGTTTTCACCATTTTGTGTAAAATAGTTTTTGATAATGAATGAATAAGAGACATATATTATTTCATGAAGATTAATCACTTATAATATTTTGTAAAGTGTTATTTAATATCTTAGTATTTTGGATAAAGTAAAAGGAGGTACATAGTATTGTGCTTCGCGTTACATTGGATCCATTTTTTTTACGAATAATCCGTATTATCTAACTGCAACACGGCAAGTTGGACACGTTAATCTCATGAGAATCCAGGATACAATGCATTTGTGATGGAAGACATGGCCGCAGTCTAGCGTGTTGACAATACCGTTTTTCCCAAATCTCTCAAAGAAGATGGTGCAGAGATCATCTTCTTCATCGGATGTTGCATCCCTGACGGTCATCTCGCGGTTGATAGTAGCTACGTCAACGTCAAGTCTGTGGATGGACTCAGGGCTGTAATCTGTTATATTCACTACCACGTCGAAGTCTGAATCTTGGTGTTCGGTTAGATTAGAGACAATAGCGTGAACGTACTCGTTAGTACGCTCTACGATGTTTATCGCGGCGGATAAGGTAATGTCATGATATGTTAGCATGTGTTCCATGACATCAGTGGTTGTGTCGGTGAGATATCCGAGAGTGGTGGTCAATAATCCCATAAAAATGGAAATACATGTTTGATTCGTACGTTTACGTTTTATGTTGACAGTTATTCCTTTTTTTGGGACCGTTGATGTTGGACTGATGTAGTGGTCAAATGCGAGTGCATAATTCGGTTCAGCGTTCATTGCGTTTTAGTTGGTTTGTATATGAAGTATATTGTGTTTGGTATATGTTCATTATAAGGACGTACATCCCTTTCTTATTAATAGGGAAGCATTTTGAAAGCCTAACCTTTATAGTGTAAATGATTTACACTCATGCCATGCTGACGTGGCACCTCCACATTCAACCTCAGCCTAAATAATTTACTACCCTTTCTTAACTAGATTAATTACACAAAATGCCACTCACAAATACGGACCAACATATTATCATTAACTAAAAGAGACTCGACGAGCTGCATACACAAATGTGATGATTGGACCTGTTATATGTATTTTCTTCGATGATCTCCTTATATATTTTTTTCTTGGAAGACCTTCTCATGTGTATTTTCATATTCACCTTCAAGAGAGCACGTACAAACTACACTTGCTGCAATACAAATACGATAACATTTTCATTAATATCTAGGCAATTTTCGATCTTTCATAGTCTTTTTTCCCATCACATCTGCAAATTTGAAGAAAAATGTTCATATCAATATACAAATGACTATATTTCATTCACAGTCTCCTTTCCATCACATAAACAATCACAAGTTACTTTAGGTTCTGCATTTTCATATTGATGTTCATATGAATTTTAATAAAGGACTCATTCATAGTATTTTCACTCATTTTAGAACCTAAAGTATTCACAACCTTAATTCTTGCCTTACATCTTAACATGTTAGATCTGTATTCAAAGATTCATATGTGATATTATGCTTTAAATATTCTTATATGCAGACGATTTTTGCACATCATCAAATATGTAAATGTTACGGTTATGGTTGATTCTGGGTTGTTTCGGTTAATGTTGACGAGTTTAAAATGTAAAGGGATAATTAATGCAGTAATCTTCCCATGCCTTTGTGTTTCATTTGAATTTAGATGTGATACATAATCGTAAAGGAATGTTAATACTTCCAAAAGTCAGCTTCAATCAAGTAATTAAATTTAGGGAAATTTGAATTGTGCGAAAATCTCAACTAAAGGAATGAGAAAATGAATGATGAAACTTGATGAGCAAACTCATTGATTAGATTCTTTCAAGTAAATAAGTTAATTTTAATTAATCAAGGCGATATTTACTCCTATATATAATTCAAGATATGCATTGCTTCAAAGTCAAGGACGTATATATGGAAACAATTACATTAATTGACAAATATTACGAATATTTTGGCATCAATGCTCTGTTTCTGTAATCTATATAAACGAATGAGATGTGAGTCATTTAGTCATTCATATAACGAGAAAAAAATTGATCGTTTTTCCTAAATATTTGAAGAAAGCTTTCAGCTTTAGTTATCCAGAAAAAAATTGAATTTTCCTTTTATATAATCATATATTTTTGTTTCTTTTCTTTGGTTTTGACAATGCTTTTTTTCTATATGTTTTAAGAGACTAATCAACTGAACAGACAAACTGATCAAGATTAGCTTTTTTCAGTACCCAAACAACTATACTACTACTTAGTAAGTGTGGAGCTAACCTTTTCATCGGCAAGTATTGTTTGGCCCTCTGTTATTATGTCCAATCCCTGTAGAATGCATCATCTCATAAGGGAAGCGAAGTAGTTTGTTGAGTCTTGCTCATAACTATAATGAAACAATAGAATGTAAGATAAACTTTAGGAGATCATGTATAAGAGAGAATATAATCATCACTGGCTTAGTTTGAAAATTAAAGAATTTCATGATATAATTTAGTTTTGTTGCATAATAAAAAAAAATCGCCAAAGATAACCTTCACGTGACAGGGATCTTGGACAACAGGTCAACACATTCATTTCTCAGCAGAATGAGTTTCATCGATACCAATTCGTTGTCGTTCTAGAATAGATACTGTTAGTTTTAATTCATCTGTTATTGTAAAGGTAGGTTCCACCACCTGGAAAAAACGATTTTGAAAGGCTACTCTTATACTTTATGTGGTACCTTTTCTGGTCCAAGGAAGTCGGAACGAATGACATAGATGCACCGTACTGTAACCTATTAGCTGTGGGAGAAGCTAATTTATGTCAAGGGTAACTATCAAAGATGATTGATGTCGATAAAGAAGAAACAACAAGGCGAATGGAATAGGCACTAAATATGAAAATTTCGAATATAAGAATCGTTGGTGTGAGATTTGCTGAGGCATTCTGGGATCGTCGAACAGGTTGAAATGTTATGCTGTAAACCCTAATCCCCTTTTCTTAATCAGAACAAGATTGGGGAATAGTTTAAATGTTGCATTACCGATTTGTTAGAATAAAACAATTGTCATTTTAATATTTACGGTCCAATAGCATGGAATTATACATATAAGCCCATCACAAAATTGTTACCCGTAGAAGTTTAAGCAACAAATTGATCTAAATATTTTTTCCCTTAAAATTGTCATATAGTTTAATTATTTTCAAAATTGAAACTTAATAATTATATTCGTAAGGTGATACGTTACATAATACATACTCCATTTTCATATTTCGATATACGGAAACAATTTATTTTATATTTCTATATAAAAGCATAATTAAATTGTATAATAAAATTAATTATTACATTAACAATTAGAAATGACATTTATTTTGTGACAAAAACAATTTTTATTATAAGAATTAATATAAAATGGAAGCAATATAATAATTGAAAATCAAGAAGTAATGTTTAATCCAATTTATACATATCAAAAATATACAAAAATATAATATATTATACTAATTATTAACACCACAAACTTAAACAGCACAGTTTCTTTAGCACAAAATATACAATATAATATTCTAGATATTATCATCAAAATATAAAATATATATTTATCAAGCTATTAACTATATGATTATATGTAATGTAAAATTAATTTAAATTTTAAATGTAATACTAAATTCATCCCGTGCATAGCACGGGTCTTATCCTAGTGTATTTATATAATGCAAAAAGTAATTTTAACGTTATATCATAAGCAGTATAACAGTTATAAAATCGATGTTAAAAATGTATTAAAGTAATGGTCAATTACATAATATCTATTCAGTTACACTTGGAGAACAGATTTTTTATTGCACCAACGATCTAATCGTAAACATCATTATATTAATATATCTACTATACTATATGCAATATGTTAACGATCAAATACTAAGCTATTACTTCATGGGGAAGTTCAGGTTCAGACTTTTTTTTTTGTACGTCATTTGACACAGTCAGAAAAAAGCTTCGTTGCATTGAAGCTGATAAGCAGCAGAATTATGCAGCAAACCCATCAGACTTGATTTCGGAATCCTAATTAAAAAACCTTTCCAATAAATGATCTATGTAAAACTACGACAGAAGCTTATGTTTCCTCGTTGGACTCATGCTGACTATTCTTTTTAATTTTTTTTTATTTTTTTTATATAATCGTATAATAATAATTACAAACAAATGAAATATGAAATTGTGGGAATTATATATGATATGGTACCTAAATTTTCAGTAGCTAAAGATGTCAGTTTGCGCTCAAAACGGTGGTTCGTCCATCAAGTAAACATGATTTGCAAAAGTATATAAACTAAAGTGAAACTCATTAGTTTTGTGTTATCTAACGTCTGGTCAAACAATAATATATACTTAGAAGTTAAAGTCTCATACTTGTATAAATTATCAAAGTTTTTTTTTTTTTTTTTTTTCTTACTGGTGTTCATATTTCATATTTGTGAATCATCTTACTCGCTCGCATATTCACAGTAAATGTTATTGCAACAATCAAATATACATCAATATCATTACAAAAGTATATTCTTGTTCTTAAATATGATATGATATAATTCGAACACCCAAGGAAGATTGTACGTCATGTTAGTTAGACACTTAAAAGGGTGCTTTTTAAAAAAATAGTATTAAGCTTGTACAGATCTCGATAATATTCGAACGATGCTTAAACCATTCTTTGCGGTTTCGATTCTACCATTAGTACCGGGTTATAAAACCGGTTTAAATGACGGATAGTTACCCGGGAAATTAAGACAGTTCAACGGGTATATTTTAACACAAAATAATAAGAAGTAATCTGTAGATTTAAGTCTTTCTGTTCTGTGTTCTTCAAACAGAGTATAATGAAGAGCTTATTGCATCGAAGTCAAAACCGTACTCCGAATTAACATTTCAAGTGGCTTACGTAAGTAACTGAACACACGTAAGAGATACTCAAACATAAGTTCACACTTCCTCTATTAAGATTTCAAGTTCTCGTTAATGGATGACAAACTCCACGCTGATAAACCTCACTGCAATCATGTAGATATGGTCAGATGATAGAAAAAAGTCAAAAAATAAAATAAAAAACTATTATACTATACTGGTATTGAGTCATTTGTATAGTTTCAATGCTTGTATAGGAGTCAGTTATAACCGTTATAACGGTCATGTATAGTGGTAGTCACGAGTCTGTAAATGATATAAATATCCTCCTTGTACATTCAGATTTAATTAATGAGAATGAGTTTACTTTACTAATATGGTATCAGAGCAATCTGAGCTCGTTCTCTAACGACCTTCCGCACTCATCATCTCCGCCGTACTCAATCATCATCTCCACCGCACTCATTCATCGGATTCTTACCGGATCTTCCTCGGATTCTCATCGGAATCTATCTCATATCATCTTCATCTTCTTCGATTCGCCTCTCCTCACGATTCCCTGTGCAATCTCAACTCATTTCAGCTTGTTCTTGACAATCGGAGTTCGAGATCGACATCAATGGGGAAACGCAATTGCAAATCGAAGTATCGCCGTTCTTCACCAGATCTCCCTGAATTTGGTTCACCGTCTTCTCCGTTACGTCGCGATGATCCTTCTGGCTCACATCCAGCTCGCGCCGTCAACGAATCTCAAGATCGTTCCGCCTTCGTTCGATCTGCTACTTCGCCTTCTGTGGCTCGATTCGAGGTATCTGATTCACCTGATAACATTCATTCACCTTATCACCTCTTGAATTCCGATCATCCTGGTCTAGTTTTAACTGCGGAATCTCTAGATGGTAACAACTATGGTGTTTGGATAATTGCAATGACTACTAGTCTTGAAGCTAAGAACAAATTAGGTTTCGTTGATGGCTCTATAGTTAAACCTTCTGAGACTGATCCTTACTTCAAGATATGGTGTAGATGCAATAGCATGGTTAAGTCTTGGCTCCTGAATAGCGTCACTAAGCAGATCTATACGAGTATCTTGTACTTCAAAAATGCATCAGATATTTGGACAGATCTCCACTCACGCTATCACAAGTCTAACCTCCCCAGACTTTACAAGCTTCGTCATCAACTACATTCTTTCAAACAAGGCAGTCTGGATCTTTCCTCATATCACACAAAGACTCAATCATTGTGGGAGGAGCTTTCTAGTCTTCAGGTGGCTAATCACACTGTTGCAGATCTTTTGGCAGAGCGAGAGACAAATCGTATCATTGATTTCCTCATGGGACTTAATGACAATTATGAGAACATCAGAAGTAGAATTCTAATGAAGAAGGTTTTGCCAAGTTTTTCTGAGGTGTTTAATCTTTTGGATCAAGAGGACAGTCACCGTGCTGCACATTCTCAGACTACTATCTTGGAAACTTCTTCAGCTCTTCAGGTTTCTCATTCATCTGACCAAGCTGCTACCAAAGCTCCGCAACACTCTGCTGGTTATCAAAGGAGAGACAGACCGTATTGTACTTTCTGTAATCGTCCTGGTCATGTGGTTGACCGCTGTTACAAGAAACACGGCTATCCCAATAGCTTGAAGCCTTCTCCAAAGTCTGATCAAATGGTTTCTGCGTTAACAGCTAATGTCACTGGTATTGAGTCTTCTCAACTTGACACTCCCCGGACTGATGATCTCTCTCCTACTCAGATCCAGCAACTAGTTTCCTTTCTAAGCACCAAGCTTCAGACTTCAACGGTTAATCCCATCTCAGAAGTTAATTCGGTCTCAGCTTCCATCCCTTCTTCTTCAACCATTTGCCCAATATCCGGTACTTTTTATCCTTCTATCCTTTGTTCTTTTACCGGTATTGATAGGCCTTATGTCTGCTCTTTGACTAACAATGCTAACTCCTTAAATGCTTGGGTAATTGACTCTGGGGCTACGAATCATATCTCTCATCAACGCTCCTCTTTTATCTCTTTCAAAACTCTTCCTAATACTACTGTATCTCTTCCAAATGGAGTTCTGGTTAGCATTGTTGGAATAGGATCCATAAATTTGGGTAGCAATCTTATCCTTAGTGATGTCCTGTACATTCCCCAATTCAAATTTAACCTCTTAAGTGTTAGTTGCCTTACTCAGAAATTACACTGTCGGGTTTGGTTTGACAATTCATCTTGTGGTATCCAGGATCATACACGGGGATTAACGATTGGGACGGGTAGACAGGTGGCCAACCTTTATTTTCTCGATATTGAGTCTCTAACCATCTCAGGTACTCTATCAAACATAGCTGTTGCTGCAGTTTCTAGTATTGCTTTATGGCACAAAAGATTGGGTCATCCGTCTTTGTCTAAACTTGAGTCTATGAAGTCTATTTTAGATTTTCCTAAACAGCAAACAAATCATGATTCTCATTGTAAAGTTTGCCATCTATCAAAACAAAAACATCTTCCTTTTGTGTCTCATAATACTCTCAGTCCACATCCTTTTGATTTGATACACATAGATACTTGGGGTCCCTTCTCAATTCCTACTCACGATGGCTTTAAGTACTTCTTAACCATTGTAGATGATTGTTCTAGAGCCACATGGGTCTATCTCCTTAAGCATAAGTCTGATGTCTTGACAATATTTCCCGGGTTCTTAGCAATGGTAGAAACTCAGTTTGATAAGAAAATTAAGGGAGTTAGATCCGACAATGCTCCAGAACTCAACTTCACTTCCTTATATCAATCAAAAGGCATTATCTCTTTTCATTCCTGTCCTGAGACTCCACAACAAAATTCTGTTGTGGAACGAAAGCATCAGCACATTCTCAATGTTGCTAGAGCTCTTCTTTTTCAATCTCACATTCCTATCTCTTATTGGGGTGACTGCATTCTCACTGCAGTACACTTAATCAATCGTCTTCCTTGTCCCATTCTCAAAAATCGGAGTCCTTTTGAAGTTCTTACTAACAAGTTACCAGATTATAACCAGCTTAAAACTTTTGGATGTCTGTGTTATGCTTCATCTTCTCCCAAAGGCAGACTTAAATTTGATCCCCGAGCTCGTGCTTGTGTTTTCCTTGGTTATCCCTCGGGAACAAAAGGCTACAAACTTCTTGATCTTGAACACAATTCTATTGTTGTTTCTCGTCATGTAGTCTTTCACGAAGAGCTCTTTCCTCTCGTTGGTAATGATCTCTCTTCTTCTTCTATCAATTTCTTTCCTGATCAGTTACCAACACAAGCTCCTGTGACAATTACTGCTCCAGACGTAGACTTGACTTTCTCAAGCTCGTCTTCTTCAAACACTCAAAATGATGCTGAACCTTCTGTTCAAACATCACACAGGAGACTTAAAAAGCCTGCTTATCTTCAAGATTACTATTGTAATACAATAGGATCTTCAACCCTTCATGAAATCTCATCCTTTTTTGCTTATGACAAGGTTTCTCCTCATTACCTTTCGTTTCTTGTTGCTATTGACAAAATAAAAGAACCCTTAACCTATGCTGAGGCCAAGAAACTTCTGGTGTGGGATAAACCAATGAATGATGAGATTGATGCTTTAGAGGGAACCGGTACTTGGTCCATTTGCACTCTTCCACCCGATAAATCTCCTATTGGTTGTAAATGGGTATACAAGGTTAAATTCAACGCTGATGGCACCGTAGAAAGGTACAAAGCTCGGTTGGTGGCTAAGGGGTATACTCAACAGGAAGGAGTTGATTTTCATGATACTTTTTCCCCTGTGGTTAAACTCACTACTGTTAAGTTGCTTCTCAGTCTTTCAGCTATCCACGGTTTCTCTCTCCATCAGCTAGATATCTCTAACGCTTTTCTGAATGGGGATCTTGACGAAGAGATATATATGCGTCTTCCTCCGGGTTATGCACAAAGAAAGGGGGACTCTTTGCCTCCTAATGCTGTTTGCAAACTTGAGAAGTCTTTGTACGGACTTAAACAAGCTTCCCGTCAATGGTTTCTCAAGTTCTCTTCCACCCTCCTTTCTTTGGGTTTTCTACAGACTCATTCCGATCATACATGTTTCCTTAAGCGTGATGCCGGTCTCTTCCTCTGTGTCATTGTTTATGTTGACGACATCATCATCTGTAGCAACACTGATTCTGCAGTTGATGTTCTAAAGACACAGCTGAAGTTCCATTTTAAACTTCGTGATCTTGGCCCTTTGAAATACTTTCTTGGACTGGAAGTTGCTCGTTCCTCTGATGGAATTTACATCTGTCAACGTAAATACGCTCTTGACTTGCTGGCTGATACAGGACTTCTGGGCTGTAAACCATCCAGTGTTCCGATGGATCCCTCTCTTAAGTTGACGACTGATCCAAAGGTTGACCCTTCTGATCTTCCTGTTGATGCTGAAGCATATAGACGTCTTGTTGGCCGTCTTATGTATTTACAGATTACAAGACCTGACATTACATTTGCCGTGAATAAGCTCAGCCAATTCTCCTCTGCTCCTCGTCAGAGTCATCATAAAGCACTGATGAAGGTTATTCACTATGTTAAAGGGACAGTTGGTCAGGGCTTATTCTATTCTTCACAGGCTGAGATGCAAATTCAAGCCTTTGCTGACGCTGACTGGGGTTCTTGTCAAGACTCTCGCTGTTCCACTTCTGGTTTTTGTATTTTCATTGGCACATCTCTCATCTCCTGGAAATCCAAGAAACAGAAAGTGGTTGCCAAAAGCTCTGCTGAAGCAGAGTACAGAAGTCTCTCTGTCGTGTCTGATGAGCTCTTTTGGTTACATAACTTTCTGCTTGAGCTCGGCTTGTCTTTGACTAAGAAGACTCTGCTATTTTGTGATAATACCGCTGCTATACATATTGCTCATAACTCTGTCTTCCATGAGCGTACGAAGAACCTTGAAATGGATTGTCATAGTGTGAGAGAAAGGCTTGTTCAGGGTTTGTTCACTTTGCTGCATGTACGCTCAGAGCTACAACTTGCGGATCCTTTCACTAAGCCTTTGTATCCTGCGCCGTTTAAGAAGCTCTTTGGCAAGATGGGTCTTCTCAATATTTTCGTCCCATCTTGAGGGGGACTATTATACTATACTGGTATTGAGTCATTTGTATAGTTTCAATGCTTGTATAGGAGTCAGTTATAACCGTTATAACGGTCATGTATAGTGGTAGTCACGAGTCTGTAAATGATATAAATATCCTCCTTGTACATTCAGATTTAATTAATGAGAATGAGTTTACTTTACTAATAAAAACCATTATTTCATTAAGAGAGTTAGCATTACATGAACCTCGGTGTTAATTAGGCCATTGAATATCTCTTTGTATACTATATTTGTTACTCCATCTGCACGGTCTGAATCAGAAGAATCATCTAGTATCTTTAGACCTTCAGGGGATGTAACTCGAGATAAAGCTACATACAGCTGGCCATGGGTAAAGACTGATCTTGGGAGATATAAAGCAGCTTGCTTAAGGCTTTGTCCTTGACTTTTATTGATCGTCATGGCATAGCATAACCGCAGTGGATACTGACGACGATAGAACGTGAATGGTTCCAAAGTGTCCAGTGGGGAGAGCTGAATTCGGGGGATCAACACTGTTTCGCCTACCTTGGTGCCAGTTAAGATTTCAGCATGTACTACCCTGTCTCCTAGACGCGTGACAATCATCCGGGTTCCGTTACATAAACCATATGCTTGGTTCAGATTACGCAGCATCATCACTGGAGCTCCTACCTTCAAGCACAGTTTGTGGTTAGGCAGCCCTGAAAACTCTAGTGAATTCAGATACTCTTGAGTATAGTGGCTAGTCCAATCATCCTCTGGGGTAGCTTCAAGCTCTACTGAATCGGAACTCAAATAATCTTTAGGCTGGGACGGGACCTGTGAGAGCATATAGGCATTCAACTCATGGACAGTACTGTTTGTAGGTGTCAGCACTGCTCGCTCTGTTAAGTAACTCTTGTTCCTAAAATTATGAACAAACTCCGGATATGCCGCAGCTGCCAACGCCTCGTGAGGTTTATCTGTTGCAGGGATCATGAAGCTTTTGTTAACAACAATTCTGTCACCATCATCGTCTTCTTTCTTAATAGAAGATACAGTATCAGCCTTCCCGTCACCAACCTTCAGTATCCATTCCGCGAATTCACCGTCTCCTTCTTTCAATCGCATGTTCATAGATAGAGTATAAACTTTAGTACTTTTCCACAAATAAGATTTGCTGATGGACGCAAGGACCGTGTCTGTTCTTTTCCCTTGAGGCACTACTGGTAATATCTGTCGGAAATCGCCTCCCAATATGACAGTCTTGCCACCGAAAGGTCTGTGAGCAGCTGATGGATCTGTTGGCGTTAGTAGATCACGGAATGAACGGTCTAGAGTCTCAAAAGCTTGTCGGTGTGCCATCGAAGCTTCGTCCCATATTATTAAATCTGACCTTGCTATCAATGACGCCACCGCTGAACATCTTGTGATGTTACACATGGACACATCACTGAGAGTCAGTGGCAATTTGAAGCGTGAATGTGCTGTTCGACCTCCAGGTAGCAGCAATGCAGCAACACCGGACGATGCCACAGGGATGACAACTCTATTTGTTGATCTAAGCCTTGCGATTATGGTTCTGTAAAGGTAAGTTTTACCAGTACCTCCTGCCCCATTCAAGAAGAATAACTGTCCATTTTTATTCTCAACAGATTCCAGGACTGCATCATATATTACTCGCTGTTCTGCATTTATTGTCTGGATCAGTTCCTCATGCGTCTCACTTTCTTTCTGAATATTGTAACTCAACTCCTGCATCAGAACTGTGTTGGAAATCTCTGTCCGTACAGCATCATCCGGCACTGGAATATCGGGATAATCTGCTAGAGATTGATTGTTCTCCTGCAAAATTTGTTCGAGCTCAATCAAAGTATATTGTTTGAGCTGCTCGTCGCTGAGCTCAAGCTCTGGGAATCTGAATTCTTTCCGCTTCAGATAGAGAATGTCCTCTGCAAGAAACTTCCATGTATGGTCCCAGAGTTTGAGTGGGTTAATTACGTGGCAGAAAAGTAATATAATCACAAACAACCGTCTCAGCTGGCGACCAGTAGCCCAATAAGATGGCTCCTCTATAGCATCATGCCACTCTCTGTCATCATCAAGCAACCCTCGCGCATAACATGCCTCTCTGTATTTCTTAAAAACCACTCCGCCAACTGTCTTTATATCGTCATAACATGTTGGTCCTCTAACAACATTGACCAAAAGTCTTAAGAAATATTTGTCCCCAGCAGCCGGACTGACATAGACCACCCTTCCTATTGCTCCTCCTGTTTTCCTCGTGTCCATAGTTTCCCTGACGTGTGGTAAACGAATCTAGTGGGGAGTTCAACGTATGTGAGCTCACGTGCTTCTTCATACATCTCACATGCCACAAACCAAGCAGTTAACATAGTTTTTTCAACATCTTCCTTTGAAATAACATCAGTCAAGTCTGCATCTTCATCAAAGACAGTATGATGCTGACCTGGTAGATGTACTGGAAGTTTTATAACATTAGGCTGATTGTGGTGAATGTGAAAGGCAAAAATTCTCCATGAGGCTTCACACGCAGATATGTAGCGACATTCCATATATCTTTCTATCTCATTTATCACACCACCTTCTTTTCTTTTCTCTTCCAAAAGGAACGTAGCTCGATCAACACCTTTAGTTATATACTTGAATAGATACTTGATCGCACCCGTCCGGCAACACCACTCGACATTGATATGGGCCTGATATTTCTTGAGGAGACCGAGGTTGTGAGCGACTACAAATTGGTTCCCGATCTCAATGTTATTCTTCAAGACTACACGTTCAGGATCTGATCTCCTTTTGTACTTTACAAAGCCAGACTTGTCTATATGTGTATGGTCTGAAAGTGGCTTCGGATAAGCTTTAGTGTATTGTTGGAACGCTATGAAAAACATCATCCCCTTCTTATGAACAGGATCTATAAGCAAGTACATGCTTACGTGTATTATAATTCGTATTGTTTTAAATTGTAATTTTGACAATGTTTATTTAGAAGAACCCATCTCAAACACCACAACAAAGAATTAGATCGCGGGTGATCTTTGACTTGTACAGCCTATGTTGGTTTTGATTTATAAAAAAAAAATATACTACTTGAGAAGATAAAGTAACACTGGCAAAAAAAAGATAAAAAAAAAAGTAACACTGGCAGTGAAGAACTTGTGTTGCACGGTACATCAACGTGTTCATGCAAACACGTTTGGAATATTCTTGCATGTCATAATGTCTTTTTAAATATTATACTACTATTGTTTGTCTCATAAGCAGAACCAAAATCTATCTTAATTTATACCTAGCTTGATATATGTTTTTCTTTTGAAGATTAAACATTGAAATCATGCTCATTTAGCTCGAGTCCAAAAGAAGACACGATGATGTACGAATGTGTGACTCTTTTAACGTTCATCTTCTTCTGATGTAAGTACGTAAGAAGTGATCTGTAAACTTGAAAGACTTTGTAGCATTTCCTCGAAGTTTTTGCTTTGCTTAATTGGTTTGGTTTTTAATCTCCGGTTAGAGTGTGTTGAGAAAAATGACGAAGATCATCCCTTTAAGGTCAGCATGGGCTTTCGATTCAACAGAAGCCCAACTTTAGAAGCACACGTTTCTATTAATCAAAAACTTGAGATGTTTATTATCTTACACATTTTTGATAAATCTATGGGATATATTCTCTTTTTTATAGCCTTTAATTTCTTCTATATTTGCAATAAATGAAAATATTCGTGATGAAAGAATATAGATATTAGATAATTCATCCATATTTCCATAGTTGGATCCAATTTCTTTAATTGCGGTAATTAAATTTAAGAAATCTTGGAGTATTTTATCTCTATATCCATACTTGGAGGTTTCAATATTTTGAAACATTCTCATTTCTACGGTAATTAAATTTAAGAAATCTTGGAGCATGTTATCGATATTTCCATAGTTGGTGCTTTCCTATTCTTTATATATAATTCAGAAATCTCTAAGATATAAACTTGTCAAACACGAAGATCATCATTTCTAAAAATAAGTCGATATTAAATAAATGGAATGGATATTGAAATCCAAAATTAATCCTTTCATTTAATTCCCGAATACACACCTCTCGTTTGCTATATAATAAGATGACTTTTCTTCATCTTTCTCACACTTAAAACTATCTCCTAAATCTCTCTAAAAGTATCATTCAATCGTTTGAGATGGCAATGAACATGACCCTCCAGAAGATCGAAGCTGACGTGAAAGTGAATGCAAATGTTGGCAAAAGGGCTTACGTCACTTTCCTTGCTGGAAACAAAGACTACTGGATGGGTGTGGTTGGTCTAGCCAAAGGACTCCGTAAGGTGAAGTCAGCTTATCCTCTTGTGGTGGCCTGTCTTCCTGATGTGCCGGAAGAACACCGTCAGATCTTGTTGGCTCAGGGATGCATCATCCGTGACATCGAAATGGTCATTCCTCCAGAAAACAAAATCGGTTATTCCATGGCTTATTTTGTCCTTAACTATTCCAAACTTCGTATTTGGGAGGTAAGAATCTTACATAATATAATATTATTATAATTGTATATCATTCCTTCTCATTATATATTTGTTACATTTCGAAACATAACTAGCATATCTAACGACTTATGAAAAATATAATGCAGTTTGTTGAATACGAGAAGGTGATGTATTTAGATGGTGATATTCAAGTGTTTGGTAACATTGATCATCTTTTCGACACTCCTTCTGGTTACTTGTACGCGGTTAAAGATTGCTTTTGTGAAATATCATGGTGCAATACTGCTCAGTACAAGATCGGTTACTGCCAACAATCACCTGAAAAGGTGACATGGCCGGTGGAAACTCTCGGTTCTCCCCCGCCTACCTATTTCAATGCTGGTATGTTACTGTTTGAGCCAAATCTTGACGTGTACGAGGATCTCCTTCGTGTTGTCCAAATCACTACCCCAACGTATTTTGCTGAACAGGTTTGTTTTATCTTCTCTTTTCATTAAATTACATTATTTTATAATGCTAATATTATTGTTTTATCTTTTGTAGGATTTTCTGAATATGTATTTCAGAGACACCTACAAGCCAATTCCTTCCACCTACAACCTTGTGTTGGCTATGTTATGGCGTCACCCGGAACTTATTGACCTTAACCAAATCCGTGTGGTCCATTACTGCGCAAATGTACGTTTTATTTTGTTTGAACTCCATAATATTTTTCTTGTCTTATTTTTTAGATATATATACTCATGTCTGAATCAATTTTATAGGGGTCAAAGCCATGGAAATATGATGAAACTGAAGAGCACATGGAGCGTGAAGACATAAAAATGCTTGTGAAGAAATGGTGGGATATTTATGAAGATCCAAGTTTGGACTACAAGAACTTTGTGGAAACTGAGTCTAAGTTGAATCCAATCGCTAATGCACTCTTGGCTTCCAATGAATCTGATGGTGATGTTCTCACGAGCCTTGCCCCCTCTGCCGCATAGCTACTTTTAGCTGAAGCTATCCTATGCAACTCTTTTCTTTTCTTTTTTGTTATTTTGGTTTTTAATTAAAGGTTTAGCTATATATATATATAATTTTATCATAATTATATATAGCGACCTCGTTTGAGTTTTTATGTTTGTGAGATTAGAGGTGGTTGGTCTTGTGTTTTGGTTTGCCTATTTTGTCAGTGCCGACCTTGATCAACCTTGCATCCCTTTGTATCTCTTTTGTTTTATCATTAATCAATAATAAGAATTCTCCTTTGGCTTTCATTCTCTATTACTATTTGTTCATTTTAAGTTTGAAAAGCTGAGTTGATTTTTAGTTTAATTATTAATATGATAAGTCTCTGGCCTCTTCAAATGTTATCATCACTTTCATGGACGAGTCATTGTAAAACGCAAGACGCAACTCTTTCTTCTGCTGCTTTATTGCAATTTTCTGCTTTTGGGCATTGACTGCCCAATAATGAAGGCAAAACGAGTATGAGACTTAGCCTTATTCTGGCTGTCTGACTTGCTACTGAAGTTTAGTATATATGATGGTAGTGAAATTGACCGTGTAGCTTGTGGGGAAGTTACGGCAAAACATTTTAATGTGTTGACAGCTGAATGACCATTTTCATCTAGAATATTCCTATGAATTTTAAAACCTCAACATCTTCATCAGCTTTTTAAGTTGCACGTAAGATACAACACAAGAAAGGGACTGTTTCCATGTTACTAAGTACTAAGGTCTAAGTAGCACCCTGTAAGACAGACAACAGAAGGCCACGAAACCGATATTGGTTATTCAGCTATCAACCACACTAATAAAATCTGAAAACTTCTTACCAGTGCTGCAAGTCAATCAACTGAAGTTGATGAATGCACAAAGTAATATCACCAGGGTCGGATCCAGCCACTTGTTTATCAAGGGCATACAATAAGAAAAAATGTCTATATCAAGGGCATCTACATTAATTTTATGTTAACTGCTAAAGAAATAAAAACTTGTATGGGGGCACATGCCACACCCAAGGGCTTCACCAATCAATCACATTTATCAATACAAAGCTTAAAATTAGTACTAACGAGTCATAAGAGCATCCGCAACCACATGTGCTTAGGAGAAATCCTTAGGGAAATATTAATTTTATAATTAGTAGGTCCCATGAACAGTTAAGGATTCTATCCTTAAAATCCTTATTTAAGAATTGATCCTTACACTATTCACGGGCTCCACTGCCCACGTGGCGGCCCGTGAATGGTCAGTTTTTATTTTTTTAAAGAAAAAAATCTGAAATATCCTTATATAATCAAAAATGCCCTTTTTTTCCCTAAGGATTCTTCCTAAGGACCCGTGGTTGCGGGTGCTCTAAGAATAAAACAATGTTAGACCACCCGCAACAAGGGGTCCTTAGGAAGAATCCTTAAGAAAATATTAATTTTATAACCAATGGGTCCCATGAACAGTTAAGGGTTTTAAGAATAAAATCCTTAAGTAAGGATTGATCCGGATGGATCCTTACACTATTCATGGGCTCCACTGCCCACGTGTCGGTCCACGATTGGTCAGATTTTTTTATTTTAAAGAAATAATCTGAAATATCCTTATATAATCTGAAATACCCCTTTTTCTTTTTTCCTAAGGATTCCTCTAAGGATTCCTTGTTGCGGATGCTCTTACAGTTAGTGCAAGAGCTTCTTTAGCTTCATCAGTCTAGTTTTCACCAAATGAACCGAAACGTAAAACATATATGTCTTCTTAGCTAAGTAAAAGAAATGTCATGTGCATGCGAAGGGAGCTCCACCAAGCAAAAAAAGAGGGCTCCACCAAGCAAAGTCAGCTGAACAGAAAGAACAAGAGAAACAAATCATGTAAAAGCTATCTATCAAATAGCTGTTTGAATCAAGAGAGCACTCACCACCGTTCCCTCATAGCAGACTTTCTATTTTGGGCTATTAAAATGTTAGTTAAAGCCCATCTCAGGCCCATAATATTATTATTTTTCTCTGCACCGACCACTAATTGGGAGTTGTAATAATAAAACCTCACAAAAGTCACAAGTCTAGAGATTCCGCTGATCCAGCTCTGCAGTGCTGTTTCTCCGATAACGGTGACACCACCACTAGAATCCCTGTTGTAATCGGCAAGGTTTGGAACCATCACTACTCTCTCCCTTTTTTAGATTCAAAGTTTCATCCTTGTCTCTTACCCTTTTGTGGGGTATAGATCTGCGCTTTAGCTTTCGCTGACGAGCAATAATGAGGTCTGTTGCTATTTTGAAAAAAAGATCTAAACTTTCAATGATTAGGGTTTGTTTTGGTGGACATTGAATTGGTGGTCACGGTACCAATGATGCTTTTTTTGGTTCCTTTGTGTCTTTCTAAAGCTCAATCCTTTTGATTGCATTTGATATTTGGAATTGGATTTAACTTTTAGTATCATATCATCCGTTAGCTCTTTTTTTTTTAATTCTGTAAATCCTTATTGTGTGATGGTTTAGGAAACAGTGAGTTTTGAGAGATGGCATCAAAGTTGCTACAGCTGAAGTCTAAGGCCTGTGAGGCATCAAAATTTGTGTCCAAACACGGAACCACTTACTACAAACAGTTGCTGGAGAAGAACAAGCAGTATATCCAGGAGCCAGCCACTGTTGAGAAATGCCAAGAGTTGTCTAAACAGCTTCTCTACACTCGTCTTGCTAGGTCCCCTTTTAAACTTTCTTATATGATCCCGGATAAGGTTTGATGTGTTAGTTAGATGATAAATTGACTAAGACTTGCTGTTTAATAGCTTTCTTCTTGTTTTAAAGATTAAAGCTTTTCTATTTCTGTCTGTTGTTATTATGTTGTAAAGGGAAATAATAATAGCGGTATCTTGGTTTGTGTGGTAAGGATCTTGAATGATGAAGATAATCTGAGCTTATTTAGGCTTTGGGATGGTTTAGTGATTAATCCAAGGATAATGGAACTATAATTAAGGTCTCTGCTTTGCTTGTGTCTGAACTAAATACCGATATTTCAGTGCTTGTAGATTTCTTGTTTGTTCTATTCAATGATTATATGTTATTCATGAATTGTACTTCTTTTTTTTTGTTGCTGCTTGCATGACATCTGACTTGGTTTATGTGGATGGCAGCATTCCTGGACGTACTGAGTCGTTCTGGAAAGAAGTGGATCACGTGAAGGGTTTGTGGAAGAATCGTGCGGATTTGAAGGTTGAAGATGCTGGGATCGCAGCACTTTTTGGTTTGGAATGCTTCGCTTGGTACTGTGCTGGTGAGATCGTTGGAAGAGGCTTCACTTTCACCGGTTACTACCCTTGAAGAAACAAACAGACAAACCATTTAAGGCTGAAAAACTGGCGGGTTTATTATCGATCTCATGGCTGATATTAGCTAAAAGTTAAATTTTATCTTCTGTCTTTGGATAATTAATACACACAAGTTTTTGAAGTTGAGGCCATATCATTATTGCTCATGCCTAGCTCTTAATAATATCAGTCGACAACTTGTTTGCGTTTTGGTTTTGTTTGTTGAGTGTGTGGATGACCTTTTACTTGTGTATCATCATCAGTTACTGAACTCGGACTCCTCCACGCCTCGAGTGTGAGGAGAGAAGGCAAAGATATCGCGCGCTGATCTTAGGCTATGTTATCACTATTTGCAGGATATTATGTTGACTAGCTTATGTCATATCAAAGTGTTGTTGTTCGTCTTCTTTGAATAAAAAGACTAATGTGTTCGTAGAGAGGTACAACAACAACATTTAAAAACTCTAAACTCGTTGCTGATTTCTTATAGGTAAAAACTCTATAAAGCTAAAAAGATGGGGCGTTCCGAGAATCGAACTCGGGACCTCTCGCACCCAAAGCGAGAATCATACCACTAGACCAAACGCCCATTTGATAGTTTGTGTAATAACGCGTTATTATTATTGCCAGTTGGGCATTTTGGTCCGAATGTCGGATATTTGGTTCAGTTTAGGGTAGGAACAATTCGGTTACAGTTAGGTTTTTCAGTTCTGTTTTTTTTGCCTAGGCCTCATTTCCAATGGTTGCAGCATTACATGCAAATAGTTTTTTTTTTTTTTTTGTAAAATGGCTTTCATTAAAATTAAAACAAAGTACAAGATATGATTTGTTAGATCATATAGTTTGAGAAAGTTTGATACATGAAGTAGATAGAGAAAGAGCTATCTAAGTAAGAAAACTTAGTACAACTCTAAAGTTTAACCAAACTATGTAGGATATTAGTGCGTTTGATAGGAACCTCGACTTTTAGGGCCTCGTTTTCCTTTGCCACGAGCTTTCGTCCATCCCATATCTTGGTATTTTTCTGGCGGTTTGATCAACCGACCCCCTCTTGTCATGCTTCCAAATTCATCCATTTGTTCAGTGAAATGAAAATCACTTTCCATATTACTTACTTCTTGGATTGACTCGGTTGAAAGAGGGATCATTTTTAAAGGATCATTTTCTGAGAGTGTTGTACCCTCATTCATGATAATTTCTGATGGAACATCGTCCATAACTTGTAAAGAAGTGTGAGCAGATGATGTACCTGCTAGCGTAGAAGAAAGGGTAACGTTTGCATCCGGAAATGATTTACGGAAAGTAGCAGAGCTATCCTTGTGAGATATAGCTACCTGAAGAGACATAGAATCATTAGTTATCGGTGAAGAATTAATGTCTGTTGAAGACGCTCCTGGCTTCCTGAGTTGAAAGGGAACATGTTGAGGTGTAACGACAGTTTTTTGAGGACCAAACTCTTGTCCTAGAATCTGATCATCTGCTTGATCAGGCAGCTCTTCTACTGGCACCATAGGAGTGACACAATTCTGCTGGACATCAGAATCAATATTATCCAAGAAAGAATCTATAGCAACCACTGGGATATCCACATCCTTGTGTTCAGATTCTTTTTCATTTGTTGGTGGAGTTTTGTCTTCTTTTATTAAACACCTCTTTGCTTTGTGACCTAGACTCCCACATCTTTCACAAGTTGATGGAATCCAAGAGTAGATAACATCAACTAAAAATATGTTGCCAAGCTTGTCGTCCAAAGCAATCTGTTTGGGGAAACTCTTGTCGAGTTCTATTTCCACCAAAATCTTAGCTTCTCCAATGTTGAAGGGATCCAGTCTTGGCTTATGCGTAACCATGGGCTCACCTAGACCTGAAGCAATGTGCGAGATTCCAAGTCTAGAGTAGCAGCTGGTTGGGATATTTTGTAGGGTCACCCAAGCTGGTACAGTGGAGATTTCAGGAATTTTTAGAGAGCCTTCCGAGTTCCAAGGAGCTACAAACATTAAGCAGTCATCTACATGCCAGACGCAACGCTGTATAATCCACTGTCTTGTCTCTTTGTGTGGAACATGGAAAAGGTAAGAGGATTCGCCTAGTTTCTGACTAACAATTTTGCAGTTTCTACCCCAGAGACGGTTTACAACAGCATGGGTAAGACCACCCGAGGGAGCAGAACAGCTATGAAATTGCCCAATCACATATTCTCCAACGTTCTCAGGGCCAAGTTGAAGTACCTTAGTTGGAATGATGATCTCAGGAGTGCCATCAAGTCTGAAAGTTGGTCTTGAAGCACGATACAAGTTCCTTGTTGCTGGGTTCATCCTTGCAGCCCATGGAAAGCGGAGTGAGCCATCTTCCTTTAGCTCTGGGGGCGGCAATTTTGGAACTGGGAGGTTCGGTGAAGAAGGTACTTTCAGCAAAGAAGATTTATTCTTTGTAGAGTTGGTACTTTTCTCCAGTGAAGGCCAAAATGTCTCAATCTGGCTTTGCACTAACAGTGGATCATAGCTACAAGGCGTTGATGGCTCTGGTGGTGTACAAGGAGGAGGGAACTTTAAAACAAGTGGCTTTGTCCATGCTCCCATCGAAGGTACGAATAAAGCTGCTGCTTCTTCTATAGTCTCTTCGATTTGGTTAAGAACATCTTGAGGAGCCTCAAGAGACTGGATCGGTTTTGGTACCTGGTCGGAGTTTGCAGGACCAACAGCAAAGGACTCACCGTGCGCAGGAGCTGTGGTCGACAAAGGAGCAACAGAGTCATGGCTGTTGTAATTGTTAGGTGACGGAGGAGATGTGGTCAACGAAGGAATAGTGGAGTCATGGTTGTTTTTGCAGGGAGGCGTTGAATCTCTCTTACAGAAAGGAGGTATCTCTGGCAGATCCATAGAAATTCAAAGAAAGACGGATTAGATGAGTGAAGTCCAAAGATTGAGGATTGCAATTGATCCACCGTAACATAGAGTATGAGTAGAAAGAAGATCAGCGGCTTAGCGACGGAGCCGCCGTGAAAAGATGAACGGAGTTTTCTTCTAGGGTTGTCTCGATAAAAGGGCCTGGGAGCGTTTAAAAAAAAAATAGATTGTTTTTAAAAATAAAAAAAAAATAATAATAAAAAAAAAAAAAAAGATTGTTTATTACATGCAAATAGTTAAACGTTACTAGTAGAAAAGATTAGTTGAGAAACTCTTAAATGAGTTATAAATAGAGACATTAAAAAGCCCATTAAATTGTGTAGGGTTAGAACATAATTATTGAGAGTATTTTATGGATAAGATTCTTAATATAATTAAAAAATTATTTTTTGAATTTTATCTAAAAAATATTAAATTAGTTATTTAATAAAATAGGTGGATTTCTTAGTGGAACTAAAAAAAAATTTAAAGTTAAGAGATCGTTTCTTAAAATTTTAAATTTCTGAAAAATAATGAGAATCCGAATGATTTCTTTCGTCGTCTCTCATCATCAAGAAGATAGCAACACATTTCAAATTTCATACAGACAATCATACAGAAAAATATGGCCTATAAAGGTTTTGAACCTGTGACCGCTCTAACCAACTGAGCTAATATGCCACTATGTTTCTTATTAGTGTGAGACGTAAAAAAACGGATCTTATTAGAATTCGCGGCCAACTTCCACCGTAAGCCCGTAACACCTCAATCACGGTGTCCGTCGAAAACGTGTGGCCTCTGTCTCCGAGGCCTAAATCGGCAATCCTTACGTGAACTCCTTGGGTGTGCTTCGTGGAATGGAGGGCTGACGTCAGCATTTGTTTGCTCGATCGAGGTTATCGCTGCGGCCGCACCGGAGCTGTTTTTGATGACGTCATCGCCGCGTTGCATGGAGAGGAAGTACTCGGGGCTCATGTGACATGTCATAGTTCATGTTTAATAGTATTGATGGCTAAGAAATCTTTTGGTGAAGTTACTACTATTTAAGCAAGAAGGAAGATCTCTGTGATGGTCTTAATGAAGATGCACGAGAAACAAACCTAATTAACCTCTCTATATACTCGGCCACATTCCATAGGCTTCTACTCGTTTTTACTTTAATCCAAGGTAAAAATATTGATTTACCTACATGGTTAATTCTAGATATTACCATCATTTTGTTTTGTTTCAAAAATTACCATTAAACCTTTTTACCAAAAAATAACCATTAAGCCTGAGAAATTAAAACTATCACAAATATAATTTTAGGTTTAGAAAATGGTTCCTTAAAGTTTATATATACTTCAAGAACTATTTCTAAACTAAAATTTTATTAACCTTTGTAAAACATAATATGTGATGTATACATTTATTCAAGTTATAATGTTATGGGAGTTAAAAATTTGTAATTATTGGTCTTTTATGACATTTTCTTAACTTTTTATATACAAAGCAAGAAAACCTTATGAAAGAAGTTTTATTAGTAAACCCTTCCTCAGATTTATTTTAATAATACCAATGAAATATGTACTCAAGTTGGATAAAATTTTGACTGAATGAAACTGTTGAGAGCTGAGATTTTCCACACTGTGGGGACCGTTCATCTGATAATGACGACTTCAGTCTCTATCAAATAATTAGTTAATTTGGTTAATGGTTTATATATGGGTTATAGCGTGTAACAGATATGTTTACCTTAAGCAAAAAGCATTTGAAAGTTATAAATCTCACAAAAATTTATGTTAGTAGACGGTTTCAATGGTTAAAAAGCTTTTTTCTTTTTAGTTTACCAAAAAAAAGAATTAAAGTATTCACCTATACAGTATTGTGAAAAAGATACGTCACTGTCTCTAATCTAAAGGGAGTAGTAGTTGGTTGACAAAAGACAAGAATAAGAGACTAGCAGTTGGTCAGAAACAAATGGCATGAGAAAAATGAATGTCTTTTCCATACTTCTTAAGCAAATCATATATATAATTTGTTCGTATCATAATTACTGTGAAGACAGTTTCACAATAGCACAATAAACATTAAAATATTCTGCGTTTATGTTTGTATTTCCATATTATATTAATTTTAATGCAAACGCACAAACAAATAATGAAACAATTGAAGTTTATTCGCATGTTTATTATACTGATTTTGATTGTTACAATGCAATATAATATATAGGGGTTTGAACATTCTAAAAATATATATATATATATATATATATATATATATATATATATGTTCGCATATATATGAACATGCTTTACAAACCTATCAAAAAATATATATATATATATATATATATATATATGTTCGCATATATATGAACATGCTTTGATTAGTATGATGTCACTTCATAGTTTCTTTATTCGTATTAATTTAGTTACTATAAAAAAATCGGTTCATGCATGTTCTTACCAACTAAAACAAGAAGGCGACTAAGATCATAGGGATGCAATGCAATCCACCTTTTCTTTAGATCATAGTCTAAGTGTCTAACTACCAAAACTTTACCGCTTGAGTTAATATTTAAATCTAATTTGATATAGATATAGTATTAATGCAAATTCATAAGAACTAGAATACTAAAAAAAAAGGAAAAATATTACTTACTTGTCTTTGCTAGAAGCTTTGTCAAACCAAAAGATAAGTTAAGCTTATGTTTTAAGCATGTAATTAAGATCACTCCATGCTTCCTTACACAGTTAGTATTGCTGCTAGCGGGTGCTTTTACTATTCATGTCCCAGTTGATGCCTGATACTGCTGTACGTACCAACGTGACATTTCACCTATAAGTTTTGCCTCTTAGTTAATTAGTTAATAAGAATTAAAAGATATAAGTCTCGTCTGACCCCAAAAAAAAAGATATAAGTCTCGCTTCTTCATATATATATTTTTTAGAATGTTACAATGCAATATAATACAATCAACTCAATATTGTTTAAGACACTGCATTAACAGAATCTTATATGTCATGAACTGGAAATGAGTAATCTCTTATTTGGGTGGACGTTATTAGCACAACCCTCTAACCAACTGAGCGAATAGGCCATCACTTTTTATGGTAGTGTGGGAACATATATGAGTTGGATTGTTATTAGAATTAGTGGGAGGGGTTTGCCGATTTATTTCGTCTTCCCCTGTTTGCATGATTGCATCAATGCAATGCATTGTGTAGTTATAAAGTAAAAATATATCTGCAATACCATATGGTTTCAGTCTACTAAATCATTTTATTTCAGCTAGCATCCGTCAAACGATGTCGTCGACATAAACATTTGACATAAGCATATATATAGATAAAATAACATCAAACCCGAATCGCTGAAACAGCGATCATATAATAGAAAAAATTCTTCGTGAGAAATTCTTTGTTGTTAGCAGCCCGATTTGCAAACCGTTCGTAGAACTTGCTGGTCCGGTCAGGATCGAGATATGCCTCTACCATTGGCTTTGTTTGACAAGATTGAACCAAATTAGCCATGGCTCGACCGTAAGAATCCGGATCTCTCATAAACTCCTGCTGTCTAGCATTCATAGGGTCAGCTATTTTTAATAGCTCCATCTTCTCTATCTTGAAACCACCACAACTTTCTATGGCAGCAGTGACTTCCTCAGGGCTTCTAAGGTACAACGGAATGTTGACGGCATCTCTTTTATCCTCTTCTATTGAACCCTTTTACAAACTCACCAAAAAGATGTAAAAAATAATTTGTCAACGTGATACATATATGTTTCCATAGAAAAGATTTGTTGTTTCAAATATAATTCTTTTTGATGTTTTTAAAGTAATTTTGATTTTATTGAAAATTAATTGACACAATATTTTATTGCATTATTATAATTTATTGATCACTTTAACTTTATATTATAAATAATTCGTTTTAAAAAAATCTTGAATTTTTTTATTTTAACCAAAACATGAAAAAGAGTGAATATAATATAGAGCATTAAAAAGGTTTATAACGTTAGGATGTGTCTTTATTACCTCATCTACTAAATCTTGCCATGCTTGATCCATCAAAGTTGTGAAAATGAGCTTGAAAGGAGAGTCATCAGTGACTTGATTCTCTAAGCCAGAAGGTCGACCAGCCATTAACATAAACAACATTCCTCCTACTACAATTTCTTCTTTCCGATATTTCAAGAACGTGACTAAGTCATTGTCTGCCTGCTCCGCGTACGCCTCCACAACTTCTTTATCTGCTCCTTCAATCCACGCCCTTCCCTTATTCCATGTCTTCGATCCTTTATCCATCACCTTACTCGGTACCTATCATATAATGATATACCCTTTTTGGTTTGGAATAATCTGACTTTATAGATTGTTCATTAACGTTTAATATGATTTTATATTATATTAAGTTTCAACTAGATTTCTATGTATATTTTTCACTTATAGTAAATAATCAATCAGAAGCTTCGTTTTGTTAGCCATTTTCAGTTACGTACGTATATATATATACCCAAATTAATACTGTGTTTTTTATTCATCAAGAAGTGAGTAAAGTAAAGTAAATCAAAAGATAGATATACCAGAAAGAGCCATTGTAAGGTATTCGTGGTCACAACCACATCGAGCTCTCCTTTGGTAAACAGCGGCCAATTGAACCAGGCGGGAGTTCCACGGACGAGGTACTTCTTCCCCGAGTCGGTTACTCTGTTTTCAAACTCTCGAAACTTCTACTAACCTTTATAAAAACCTAATATATGATTTATACATCTATTCAAACTACAATGTTACTAGAGTTAAAATTTGTTATTATATATTGGTCCTTTATGACATTTTCTATAACATTTTTTAGAAACTTGTTATACTACAAACCAAGAAAACATTATGAAAAGGTCTTACTATACTAATGAAATTTGTACAAGTGAGTATCAAGTTCGAGAGTAATTAAATGAATGAAACTGTTGGGAGCTGATATTTTCCACATTGTAAGAGCAACCTCATTGACGGTTTAAGAGAGTACCTAAATCTAAAAAGCAAAAAGAAAAGTAGTAAAAGCTGGTGAGTGAAGAGAGTGAGGTTGGCCCGCGAGAAACTCAACAAAAATGTCAAAGATACTTTGGTGTGATATGCCACATGGTGTGATTTGTTTCACTTAATCTTTATGATTTAAAATTTAATTATTAATTACATTATATTAAAACTAGTTTTGTGAGATACTTTGTTATACATACCAAAATCATTTGATAATGTTCAGACTTCAGTCTCCATCGAAGAGTACCTAAATCTAAAAAGCAAAAGAAAAGTAGTAAAAGCTGGTGAGTGAAGAGAGTGACGTTGGCCCGCGAGAAACTCAACAAAAATGTCAAAGATACTTTGGTGTGATATGCCACATGGTGTAGTTTGTTCACTTTATCTTTATGATTTAAAATTTAATTATTAATTACATTGTATTAAAACTAGTTTTGTGAGATACTTTGTTATACATACCAACTGATAAAGATGCTCTAACGACCATTTATTTGATAATGTTCAAACTTCAGTCTCCATCGAAGAGTACCTAAATCTAAAAAGCAATAGAAAAGTAGTAAAAGCTGGTGAGTGAAGAGAGTGACGTTGGCCCGCGAGAAACTCAACAAAAATGTCAAAGATACTTTGGTGTACATGGTGTGATTTGTTCACTTTATCTTTATGATTTAAACTTTAATTATTAATTACATTGTATTCAAACTAGTTTTGTGAGATACTTTGTTATACATACCAACTGATAAAGATGCTCTAACTACCATTCATTTGATAATGTTCAGACTTCAGTCTCCATTGAAGAATTGGTTAATTTTGGTAAATGGTTATATATGGGTTGTAGCGTGTAACAGATATGTTTACCAAAAAGCATTTGAAAGTTGTAAATCTCACAAAACTTTCTGTTTGTATACGTTTTCAATGTTTACCACGCAACTGAGATTAAATTATTCATCTATATTATGAAATCATCGCTGTATCTAAATCTATAGGGGTAGTAGTTGGCTGACAAAGGAAAAAGAGACTAGCAGTACTTGCGTTTTAACTTTCGTATGGTTACTAGTCTATTTTTTGTTAGAATTGTTTCTTTAAAAAATATTGTCACAAGACTTGGATCATCTTGATTATTCACGGATTGATCGAACCGTCATCTCCTCTCATTCTCTCTTGATTATTGACTTAGGAAACTTGTGACCCACGTCGTGAGTTTTTTTTAGTGTGGGAACATATTAGTTGGATTGTTATTAGAATTAGTGTGAGGGGTTTGCCTATTTCGTCTTCCCCTGTTTGCATGATTGCATCAATGCATCGTGTAGTGATAAAGTAAAGGACAACACTATAATATATCTGAAGTACATGGTTTCAGTCTACTAAATCATTTATTTTAGCTAGCATCCGTCAAACGGTGTCGTCGACATAAACTTTAACTTAAGCATGTGATATATGTAGATAAAATAATAATCAAACCCGAATCGCTGAAATAGCGATCATAGTATAGAAATAATCCTTTGCGAGAAATTCTTTGTTGGTAGCAGCTTTAATTGCATACCGTTCATAGAACTTGCTGGTCAGGTCAGGACCAAGATATGCTTTAACCATTGGCTTTATATAACCAGCTTGAACCAAATTACCCATGGCTCGTCCGTAAGAATCCGGATCTTTCATAAATTCTTGCTGTCTAGCATTCATAGGGTCAGCTATTTTCAACATCTCCATCTTCTCTATCTTGAAACCACCACAACGTTCTATCGCAGCCGCGACTTCCTCAGTGTTTCGAAGGTACAACGGAATGTTGAAAGCATCTCTTTTATCCTCTTCTATTGAACCCTTTTACAAACTCACCAAAAAGATGAAAACATTTGTTAACTTGATACACATATGTTTCCTTAGAAGATATTTGTTGTTTCAAAATAGTATTTTTTTGATGTTTTAAATATAATTTTGACTTTATTGAAAATTAGTTGAGACAATATATTATTGCATTTTTATAATTGATTATATTACTTTAAATTTATATTATTAATAATTCTTTTTTTTTTAAATCGTAATTTTTATAATTTTACCAAAACAAGAAAAAAAGAGTGAGTATAATATAGAGCATTAAAAAGGGTTATAACGTTAGGATGTGTCTTTATTACGAATATTACCTCATCTACTAATTCTTGCCATGTTTGATTCATCAAAGTTGTGAAACTGAGCTTGAAAGGAGAGTCATCACTGACTTGACTCTCTAAACCAGAAGGTCGACCAGCCATTAACATAAACAACATTCCGCCTACTACAATTTCTCCTTTCCGATATTTCAAGAACGTGACTAAGTCATCGTCTGCCTGCTCCGCGTACGCCTCCACAACTTCTTTCTCTGCTCCTTCAATCCACACCCTTCCCTTATTCCATGTCTTCGATCCTTTCTTTATCACCTTTATCGGTACCTATCATATCCAAAAACATCAAATAATGATGTACCCTTTTTGGTTCGGAACAATATAACTTTATAAATTGTGGTTAATTATATATATTGTTCATTAACGTTTAATGAATCTTATATTATATTAAGTTTCAACTAGATTTCTATGTTTTAGCTTAAAAAAAAAAACTAGATTTCTATGTATATTTTCATTTACAATAAATAATCAATCAGAAGCTTCGTTTGTTTAGCCATTTTTAATTACGTGCGTAAATACATACTGTGTTTTTTCATCATCAAGAAGTGAGTAACGTAAACTAAATCATAAGATATATATACGTGAGAGAGCCATTGTAAGGCATTCGTGGTCACAACAACATGGAGCTCTCCTTTAGGAAACAGCGGCCAATAGAACGAGACGGGAGTGCCAGCCACGTGGTACTTCTTCCCCGAGTCGGTAACTCTGTTTTCGAACTGTCCAAAGCCGTCCGAAGAGGGCAGGTCTGAGAAGAAGACTTCAAACGCTGGCTCGGTTCCGCCGTAAATCGCGGCCAGCTTCCGCCGTAACACCTCAACTACCGTGTCCACCGTGGAAAACGTGTGGCCTCCGTCTCCGAGGCCTAAATCGGCAATCTTTACGTGAACTCCTTGGGTGTGCTTCATGGAATGGAGGGCTGACGTCAGCATTTGTTTGCTCGAGGCTATCGCTGCGGCCGCACCGTATCTGTTTTCGTCGTAGATGACGTCATCATCGCCGTCTTCCATGTAGAGGAAGTGCTCGAGGAGGGTCACGGAATTATCCATATTTAATGGTTAAATGGCTAAGAAGTTTTTTGGTGACGCTCCTAGTATTTAAGTAGAAGGTGGATCTCTGTGATGATTGATGCATGAGAAACAAACGTAACCTCTCTATATATACTCGGCCACATTACGCCACTATAGGCTTCTACTCGTTTTTACTTTAATCCAAGACACGTCACTAAATATATTGATTTACCTATATGGTCAATTCTAAATATTACCATCATTTCGTTTTGTTTTCCAGAATTACCATTAGACCTACGAGTTTAAAAAATAGGGATTTTTGCCAAAACTAACCCACAACTTGGTTTTAACCCCAATACTAGACCCCAACTTGAATCAAATGCAAATCTAACCTAAAAGGGCTATGAAATTACAATATAATCCTCTGTGACCAAACAAAAAAACAGAAGACATTTTTACGAATATAACCCCAGTAAATTGTCTGAGTCGGGCAGAGTTACTTTTCAGTCGTCTGGACGACTGAAATGTTAGTCGTCTGGACGATTGAATCTTAAAAATAATTTATAAATTCTGTAAAAAAATATTTTCATGAGTGAAAAATTAAAAATATGTAATTATAAACATTTATAAGTGATATAAATTAAGAAATGATAAAATTGATTTGTTTTCAGCATAGATTAGTGGAAATAGTGAATCATGATATTCTTTGGTTTAAGGGTTTGGCAAACATATGTTGTAGTATTGTATGTAATCTTAGGGTTAGATTTTGAAAAGATGAAATGTTTTTTTGAAAAAATTAATTTGACTTCTATGTGTTTATTTCTGTGTATAGTAAACATTTTTCAAGTTTAATTTAATGTTTCGAAGTGTTTAATTAGAGAATAAAGTTTAGGGGTTATGTTTAGGGTTTAGACGACTGAAATTTCAGTCGTCTGCTTTAAATTATTTCCCAGACGACTGAAATTTCAGTCGTCTAATTGTACCGAACCGTTAATTTTAACATTTTACGTTTTAACCTAACCGGATTATTACCGGACATATAAAAGCTATTTTTTCACTTTTTCACAATTTTCCGAAACCCTAGCGCCGTTTCTCTCCAAGGACGATTGTAAAGGCGATTTCGACGAATCTCTCCGATTTCGACGAATCTCTCCGTTTTCGCCGGTAATCTCTCCGATTTCGACGAATCTTGTTTTTCTTTCATGGCTTAGAGTATTTTCGTAGTTTNCTTTTTCACAATTTTCCGAAACCCTAGCGCCGTTTCTCTCCAAGGACGATTGTAAAGGCGATTTCGACGAATCTCTCCGATTTCGACGAATCTCTCCGTTTTCGCCGGTAATCTCTCCGATTTCGACGAATCTTGTTTTTCTTTCATGGCTTAGAGTATTTTCGTAGTTTAAACTGACCATCCCCTTCCTTTTTTTTCAAATCTGAAATCTCGTAGCCCTTTCCTTCGCCGCCGGTTTGTTATATCTTATGTTTTAAGGCGTTTAGCCGCCGGAAAACCCTAAAAGTTTTAGTCTTGACTCTTCTTTTCCCTTCGATATGCAGATCTGTAACCGCTAGGGACAACTCTTCTTTTCACATCTTCTCCGTCTAAATCTTCTCCGACTGTAAGTCGTCATAGTAGTCTTCTCACTTCCTGGAAGCCTTCTACGAAGTCTTACTCTCTCGACGACTTACATGTAAGTCGTCCAGAGAGTAAGACTCTGTAGAAGACTTCCTGGAAGTCGTCTGAGTAGTCTTCTCACTTCCTGGAAACCTTCTACGAAGTCTTACTCTCTGGACGACTTACATGTAAGTCGTCCAGAGAGTAAGACTCTGTAGAAGACTTCCAGGAAGTCGTCTGAGTAGTCTTCTCACTTCCTGGAAGCCTTCTACGAAGTCTTACTCTCTGGACGACTTACATGTAAGTCGTCCAGAGAGTAAGACTCTGTAGAAGACTTCCAGGAAATCGTCTGAGTAGTTATCTCACTTCCTGGAAGTCGTCTGCTAGTCTTCTATAGTATTTAGAATAGTGCGCTACCTTTGTGGTTGAGATGGTTGTTTGTGATTGTTTGCAGGCCTTAAAATGGATATATCAGAACTGCCGCCGAGGTTGTTTACATTAGAAGAAGAGCCCCTTGCTCTGAGGAGCATTTCGTATCATTCTGATGACAAGAAGTTGTTTGAAGCTCTATCTGCAAATCTCAGACCTGATGAATATGATGAACTGAAAGCGTCAAAGTTGGGAATATTCATCAAGTTCAAGGAGCTTGGCTTTGTTTGGACTTCAAGGCTTGTACATTTTATGCTCTCCTTCCAGCTGGACATCAAGAAGAAG
>CAKOAT010962931.1:140886-153999 GCA_932364175.1 Eruca vesicaria subsp. sativa | reverse complement strand
CCAGTTCAACGCAGATTCGGAATAAGAACCTTCTTGCTTTCAAATCTCTCTTATTTTCGTTTTTATTCTAAGTTATCGTTTTCTTATTTTCGTTGTGCGGTTCTCGCAGATAGCCGGTTCCTCTGGAAACTTAGGGTTTTTCCCGAAGTTTCCTTATTTACGATTTATTTGACAGTAGGGTGAAATCGACTCCCACAGTATCTTACGCTGATTGTGGTTTCACTAATCTGAAAGGATCAAGAGGATGTGCGTGAAAGATCATCTTCTATATATATATATAGTCCCTTGAGAGAGCTTGATAGGAAGTAAAAGGCATTGAAGATGATGTAGTGTGTAATCACTGATTGAAATTCATTAGTGTAGACGTTTCTTGAACACTGCAAGGGGAAGAGAAGCAGAACAGTAAATTCTTGGCAGAGAAGATCGACGGTGTTTCAGCCTGATCAGGAATGGGAGAAATGGGCTATAGATATGAACGGAAAAATGATTTGGCCCACTATCAGACCTAATATTAGTCTTTTGTACAAACAAAAAAAATAAATTCACTCTAGAATCTGTCAGCAAATGAGATTCCCAAAATGATACGGCCCATTACCAATACGGAAAATGAAAAACAAAGCGAGAGTCATTTAGGCCCTATGGAGAAAAAAAAACTCTCGTTGTTATGAACCAAATGGTTTAGATATTCATAACTGTCCCCACTGGAATCAGAACCGGACTGGCACATTAAGATTCTAGGTCAGCAGAGTATTCCTAATCCTTATCAGATTGCAGTATGCACCAGTTCATGATCCGTATCCGAGGAGTTCCAGCTCGCGTGGACTAAAATTGCAATCTTTCTCTTGTTCGGTCTATTCAACCCATTTCGCGATTAAAGTAATTCTTGAAACCCTAATGATAAGAAATCGAAACCCTAAAATTTGATAAACCCTAATTTACGAACTAGACCTAATCGCATGCTACAACCGAACTATACTAGAACTCGGATGCTAGGATTGTTAAATTCATTGATTGATTGAGCCGATAGGTTCTTAGTTGGAACCCCATTATGCTTGCTTGATTATTTTATTGCGGTTTGCGTGATTTTTTACGGTTACATATAGACTTCGTATGCTAGACTTGCTTGCATCATAACCGTATGACCATTATGGTCGAGACCATGAACATATAGTAATTGCTTGTTTAGAAACACCTCGTTTGGTCGCATAGCTTGTTTGCATTATAACCATATGACTTGTTTGCATTATATGATCGCATGAAGATTACACTCTTAAAAGATCTAAACTATAAGACATATGATTTCAGATGTCGAAAATGAACAACTTGGATTTTTCTGCCCTAAATCTCTCCGGAGATAATTACTTACAATGGGAATTGGATGCTAAGATCATCCTGAAATCAAAGAGACTCGGTGAATGTATCACCGAGGGAAATAATGCAACTGAGAAAGATACATACATGGCTATCTTAATTATTCGCCATCATCTTACTGAGAGTCTCAAAGATCAGTATTTGACAATTGAGAATCCTCTAGACCTTGGGACAGAATTGAAAGCGAGATATGATCACCAAAGAATGGTGATATTACCAAAGGCTCTATGTGACTTGAGGAATCTCAGAATCCAGGACGTCAAGTCCATAGATGAGTATAACTCAGCCCTAGTTAAGATCGTTTCTAAATTGAAACTATGTGGTGAGGATATAACGGATAAGGATATGTTAGAAAAGATCTTTTCCACCTTCCACACAAGCAACCGTGAAAAGGGTTTCACTACATATGCAAATCTGATCTCATGTCTAGTGCTAGCTGAGCAAAATAATGAAATGTTGATGAGGAACAGTGAATTGAGACCTCCTGGATCAACCGCACTACTTGAGGCAAATAAGGCCGTAGAGGAAAAGAAAGAGGCTAATCACGTCCAGAATAATAGCCAACACGGCCGTGGCCGTGGCAAGTGGCAAGGACGTGGTCGAGGTAACTACAACGGCCGAGGGAACCATTATGGGAACCAAGGCCGCGGGTACCAACCTAATTTCAGCCGTGGTCGAGGAAAAGGCTGTGGTATCTTCTTTAAACCTCAACATTCGACCAACTCGACCAAATCAATATGCCATAGATGCGGAATGAGTAACCATTTGGCTAAGACATGCAGGACTTCCAAACATCTTATTAAACTCTATCTAGAGAGTCTGAAAGGGAAGAATCGTGAAGTCCACTTGATCTATCAAGATAATGAAGATGATGTTGATCATGGACGAGATGATAATATGGAGTATGAAACTTCAGATTGCATAAAAGAATCAAGATGATTTCGGCATCAAAACTTTTGTGCTTTTCTTTGCTTTGTGTTTTCTTTTTTTTTTCATGCAATCTCTAATTTCCTTTACTATGCCAAGGTCAGTATGATAGAGGTTAATGCCACAGTAAACAAAGTCTGTACCGAGAACTTCACTCTTTGGTACGACCGGTTGAGCCACCCTGGTTCGACCATGATGCGAAAATTGATATCTAATACAAATGGGCACACATTGAAAGAAAGAAGAGTTTTCCCTAAGCACCTCACGTGTGTAGCATGTTCACAAAGGAAACTTATTCTTAAGCCATCACCAATTAAAGTGACTAAGGAAGCAAAAACTTTCTGGAAAGAATACAAGGTGACATCTGTGGACCAATACACCCACCCTGTGGAACGTTTAGATACTTTATGGTCCTTATTGATGCGTCCACAAGATGGTCCCATGTATGCTTATTGTCAACTCGCAGTTTGGCGTATGCGACGTTACTTGCTCAGATAATCGTTTAAGAGATCACTTTCCATATTTTCCTTTAAAGACTATACATCTTGATAATGTTGGTGAATTCATGTCCTAAGAGTTTAATAATTATTGTATGTCCATGGGAGATAAGTGTAGAACATTCTGTGGCACATGTACATACACAAAACGGCTTGGCCGAATCCTTCAAACACATACAGCTAATTGATAGACCATTACTTATGAGATCAAAACTCCCGGTCTCAGCTTGGGTACATGCAGTTTTACATGCAGCTGAATTAATTCGCATCAGGCCATCTAGTGAGCATAGATATTCCTCGTCCCAATTGCTTACGGGTCACGAGCCAGACATATCCTATCTTAAAAAATTTGGCTGTGCCGCCTATATACCAATAACTCCACCACAAAGAATTAAGATGGGACCTCAAAGGAGGATGAGGACATATGTTGGATATGACTCTCCCACGATAATTAAGTACCTTGAACCAACCATGGGTGATTTGTTTAAGGCCAGGTACGCGGATTGTCACTTTGATGAATCTGACAATCCAACATTAAAGGGAGATAACTGGTAAAATTAAAAGAAATTACATGGTCTCAACCATCTTTATTTTGGCAAGATCCTCGGACTCAAGAGTGTGATTTAGAAGTCCAAAAGATAACACTTACAAAAGCTAGCTAATCAATTGCCATATTTTTTTGCTGACCCGAATAGAGTAACAAAGTCATATATACCAGCTGTGAATACACCAATTTGTGTTGATGTCCAAGAAGGACAATGTCAAGTTGCTACAGAGTCTAGAGAACGTTTGAAACGTGGTAGACAAAATGGTTCCAAAGGTAGAACCCTCAAAAATTAAAGAAAGGTGCTGGAACTGTACTCGTGGTCGAGGGAACCCTAGACATGGACGAGCCGGCCGAACCGTCCGAACCGGCTAAACCGGCCAAACCTAATGGGCAGGTTGAACCTAATGTCAGCAACAGCAATGAAATCAGGGATCATAGCACCTTGTGCATTAATCAACTCTCCTGAGCTGTTGCGCGGTCGACCTTCTTCGTCTCTTAACATCCCCATCTCATCGACCTTAAGTATGAGCACTTCAACCTTTTGTTTCTCTATGCAAGTGGTGTCTGTCGAGACTTGATGAATAGTGTTCGGATGAACAATATCGATCGACATCAGATGAGAAGTTATTCAAATATGTCGATATGATCCATTGGTTTCTCGTAAGGAAGGCCATGAAAGGGACGCTGAATCATAAGAGTGATATACATCGATTTCAGCTCAAAGTCAAGCTTCTCTGTCCTTCCGCAAGTAGTGTCGATTGACGTTGATGTGGTGGTGACGACTGACGGGAGATGAACCGTGTCGATCGACAAGAAATGAATTGTGTCGATTGAGGGGGAGTAAACAGTACCAGGGTAAACAATATCGGTCGACATGGGATGAATTGTGTCGATCGATTTTGGGAGAACAATATCGGTCGACACGGTGTGAACTGTGTCGATCGATTTCAGGAGAACATGGTTTAAGTAGTTTTGTAAGGGAAATTTTATTTCTTCACCTTTATTCAAGGTAGAATTGATTGTAACAGGGATTTTGGTGCCCTGTTTATTTTCAATTTGGCTAATTGCATTGATTATTTGACTTGTTTGTTCAATTTGGACTACTTCCTCATTAACATGTGTGGTAAGTGAAAACTTACCTGCTCCCGGCGGAGCGTTGTCGATCGATTTTCGTTATTGTGTGTCGATCAATTTGTGGTGTACGCTGTCGATCGCTTCTTCTTGGAGGGCACCGATCGATTCTTCCCTCGTAGACTTACAGATCGTGCATAAACCAGCATGCTCCATCCTTGAAGGACTCAAAAATCCTCTCTTCATTGTTTTCTGGTACTGGGATGTATGTTCCTGAAAAAGAAAAAAAAATTATGAGTTTTGGAACAGTAACAAAACCTAGACTAAATCTAACTAAATAAGATGTAATGGCGAACAAAGCGCCCCAGCAACAGCGCCAAATTTGATATCACTCAAACTACCTTAAGGAGTGACTTTACTTTCTCAAATAAGAGGTTCATGATAAGATGTTTATAATCCTATAGGTGCTAAACAGTTCTATGCATGATATTGAAGAGCTTAACCACTAAATAAAAAATGCATTACGCATTCGCTTTACTGAATAAGTCTATTAACTAGATCTATTGACTCAAACAAGAGTGTTCGGTCAATAGCAGTGTCGATCGATTATTCTATATGAATATCGATTCACTTCTCAAGACGTTGATCAATTTCTGATGGGAATATCGATCGACGCAGCTGGTTAAGCTTTATGCGCGAGTTAATATATGCTCACTATAGATCACCAGATCAGGCTCTCGCTAATATCTAACAAATCCTAGCTTAATAGAATAGATTCAGGATATTTAGAACTGTCTAAAGGTTGCTTAAACAATCTAAAACTCGTAGGTTAAGGTTTTTAGTTAGCTAATCTAGAACATAGGGATTAAGAACATCCTATTAATAAATATCACAACAAGCAATCCTATAGTTGGGCTAATCCCTCTAACCTATTTGAACTCTAAACTTAACAAATAGACCTATTCAGATATGAAGTTTGTCACAAAAATCATAGAAGTAATATATTAAAATATAAAAGAAATTAATATAAAAAACCAAAGAACCAAAGGAGTTCCAGAAGGACTCTGATGAATTTTCTCCTTCTCTCCTAGAACTAAGAACAGTGAACAAAAGAAAGCTTAGCCGTCAACAATGGCTTACAAATACACATAAATAGGGTTTCTGGTCGTCCAGTGGTATCTTGGTAATTTGGGTTTCTTCTAGGATTAAGTTGGTCATAAAATATGCTCGACCCTTGTTCTGGCATCCTTATTGGTTGATACAAGGAGTGCTGCATCGAACGATTTCCCTTTATCTTCTCGATAGCTTCCTTTCACGAGGCAGACTGACCACTCTTCAGTAAAACGGGCATAATATCTGCTACAGGATGCTGATTGACCTCAGACCAGTGACATTGGAAATATAACTCAAATATATATCTTGTGTCAAAATATGGGCTCCATCTAACGGTGGTAAGGTCTCCATCAATAGCTAAACATATGACCCGTCTGTGCAGTTTTGCACTCAAAAGGCTCCAAAAGACACCAAAATCACTCTATTTCTCCATAGCATACATGAACCTGTAAATACTCTAAAACGACTCCAAAACATAATAATTATATCTTAAAAACTTATATACCATGGCTGAAAGTGGGTAAAATCCATGGTATATCACGTTCTCTCAGGTGACCCTTTAGAGACTCCTCTGTTACTCCAACGAACCAATGAACCCGTTTCCTATTCAACTCCTTGATAAAGCTACTAACTTCCCTTTACCAGTTTATGTTGATGCTTGTGATAAAATCATCCAGTGATCTTGTTTTGCTTCTTTTATGATTGAGATACTCGTCGCCCTTCAGCTCTCTTTGGTGATTACTCTCCACCATACTGGCTGTTTAAGACATTCTCTCCTTATGCTTCTTCTTCCACCTAGAGATACTCGCCTCCCTTCAATATCACTTCCTTTATCCTTGTGACTTGTTTAAGACGTTTTCTCTTAGGTGTTCCTGCAACTTTAAGTTTTCTTTAAAAGTATATTCTTCCTCCAACTGCATATTACCTCTGAGTGAACTTTTCTTGTGTTTCAGCTGCTCCACCTTGAGCTAAAACCCTTTACCTCGCATCCATACTCACATGTAACTCTCATTAAACTCCATTGAGTTTTCCATTATCAATATAAAAACCGAAACTTACTTGTTCCTTCTTTGTCTCTGCGAGCTTGAGACAGCGTTGATAATGGAGATACCTGGAGTGAATTCCTTCTAAGGCGGAATCGCAGCGAACCTGAACTGCCTGCTCATATATTGCTGTACTTTGAAAATCTGCTGGATTTATATTGGAATGATTCTTAGATAGTGTTATATTCTCCTTAACATGTCCGAAGATATCCTCTCCCAATATTTGTGACACTTTTCTCACAACTTCATTCTTTAGTTGTATGTTTACGGTCTCCTCTTTTCCAACCTTCTTCCAGTCCTCCTCATAAGCTTTAGATCCTTCTCTCATAATAAGCTCTTTAGGTGCAACCATATCATGTTTTAAGAGATCACCATCCTTTTTCCTTGCTTCTTTTGCAAACAAAAATATAATTCTCGAAGATTCTGTTTGAGATTCTTCATTGCTCACCTTAGACTTAATTTCTTCTCTTTTTTTCTGTCAAGAAAGAGTCTCCACCTTGAGCTGATGCGTCTTTTGTTTCAAAACCGAATGGAGTATGTCTCTGTATCAGATCTTTTGCGAATGTTACCTTCTTTGACTTCTTCTTTCTGATTTATTTCTCCACTCTAGGCATGAACTTCTTACTCTTAGCAATTTTGCCTTGTAGATAATAAATTCCATCGTGATATTTTCCTAATATCATGTTCTTGTTATCTTTGTAGAAGTGCACCATGAAATTGCATCCTTTATACTTGCAACCTGATCTTTCTAGCATCCCATAGGAAATTAGATTTCTACTCACCTCCGGTATGTATCTAACACCCGTGAGTACCACTTCAGAGCCATCTGAATTCTGAATCTTTATTTTCCCAATTCCTTTGATGTCACATTGAGTATTATTAGCCATTAACACTGAACCACCTTTGAAATCCTTGAGATCAAACATAACCTCCTTGTTTGATGTACTATGATAAGAACATCCAAAATCTATGATCTATTCTTGTTTAGTTTTTTGCACATTAGCTGTTAATACTAATGGTTGCTTCGGCTCCGTTGCAATGTTTGCAGACTCTCTATGTCTTCGTTCAAGACATTTTCTTTTCGAGTGTCCTTCTTCTCCACATATAAATCAACTTGTATTGTTTTTGTCAAACCTTTTCCTTGACTTAGATCTGTCCTTGCCGTTAGATTTACCTCTTCATTGATTTGATTTTCCATCATAACCTTTTTTCTTTTATTTTCCCCTTGATTCAACGTATAAACCCTCTGCGTCCGAGCTGGATTTGTTCAGCAATCCCTTCTCCTTATGCTGAGTTAATCACATCGTTCATAGTAAGAGTTACTTTTGCAATCCCATACTTGAGCGTGTCAACTAGTGAATCAAACTACTGGGGCAAGCTAGATAGAACTTGAATTTCCTAGTCTTCATCGCTGATGTTGATGTTAAGACATGCAAGATCTGAAACTAGCTTGAGAAAGTATCTAGGTTTTCTTCGATGTTCTTGTGATCTTCCATCTTGAAGCTCGCAAACCTCTGCTTCATATAGATCCTATTAGGAAGTGTCTTCGTTTGGTAATCTCTTTCTAAAGCCTTCAAAACTCCTAACACATTTGTTTCCTTCATCACCTTACGTAGAATCAAATTTCCTAGGCTCAAAGATATTAGATGCTTTGCCTTCTTGTCCTTCGAACGGATCTATGTTCACCTCAGTTAGTTCTTCGTCTTTCTCCTTGCATGTTTCAGAAGACGTGACCATAACTTTCCTGAATCGTAGAATCTAACCCTAGAAGCTCTAACTGCATTAGCATCTTATACTTTCATAACCCTAAATCACCTTTTCCATCAAACTTCTCAACCACAAACTTTTTCGTTATCGATTTCATATCTTCTCCGAGCACTTGCAATCAAAACTAGGATTGCCCTGATACCACTTTTTAGGATTTAAACCTTGCTTAGTATTTTAAATTTAGATTGAAATCAATATCAAAAGCTCTATCCTTTTATTCACTATCAATGAATATCCTTACAAGAACTAATTTATAAAGCACAACTTAATTAACTTAAAACACAAGACTAACCGATGAATTAGTAACTCTCTAGATTTTTCTCTCACTCTTTAGCTCTAGATCTTGTTTGCTTCTCTTTTTGGATGATCTTACAACCTTGTTCACCTCCTCTATATGCTAATAGAGTCACCGACTTTTCTCTTCCTATTCCATATTGTGTTTTGTAAAGTCTTTGACCGAGATCAACCGAAACGGAAACTAACGTCTTTCCCTTAGTTCTTTTTGTGCAGGGTACTTGTTAGGTTGGAACTGTAGTTGAGCCAAAACAGAATTAGATCTTTCTCTACAAAAATCTTTCAGTGTTAATATTTTAAAATAATTTTATAAATAAATCAATAAATAAAATTATGAATACTCGACTGTTGCCTGATGATTATGATATTTCACGCAATTCAGGAGAAGTCGAAAATCTAGTTAATTCAACATATATTTTTTTTGCTAAGAAAACTCAACATATATTGTTAACTTTTAATATATTGTTGATTTTATAATATAATTGTTACAATTTTGCTTTTGAAAAAGGTGTCGGTAGTTCACAAGAATCTCTCGTAAACTTTCTTTATTCTATTTTCAAATGTTCTTCTGTCTTCTAATATTTTAATGCCTAGGCATCACCGCTAAATCTTGACACTATATTGAAATCTTCGAAGGAATGTCAGACCGTTCATCGGTGGCCGTGGAAACCTGATCGATTTTAAAAAACAGTTATATTTCTGTACTATCATTACAACAAAATGACTCAAATAAAACGGTCTACTAATTTGATTTTTAGGATGTTCTTTCTAGTAAAGGGATATAGAATGAACCATTATGTATTTAAAAGTCATATTCGATACTGCTTATTTATATAAATACTAGGTGATTTTACCGTGTTCATGCACATATATAAATATTTATAAAATAAAAAAATCAAATTAGTAAAAAATATATATATATATATATATATATATTATAATAATTATTAGTAAATATTATTAGTAAATATTTATAAATATTTATAAAGTAAATATATTATAATAATTATTTAGCTAAGACTACTCGATCCTTTTACCGTGATCTTATGTATGTTGGTTGTTCTATTCCGATCTGGATTCCCAAACCACCTCAAGCTTGAGTAATAGATCAATCTTTTGATATAAAAAAAATATTATAATAATTGATTACTATTTACTTTAGTTTTAATTATAATGTGTACATAATTAAAATTAATTTATTATAATACTTTAATTTAGACATATAATTTTATATATGTCATATTTTATGCCTTAGATTTCTTAAAAAGTAAATTGAAACATATTTTAAACAATCTTAAAAATTATAATTTAGATTCACTTGATTATTTTGATTATTTATATATTAAGTTCCACAAACATAAAATTAAAAGAGCAAACTAAATATTAAAATGAATTTTTAATAATGATAAAATATAATATTTTCATTTCATTAATAGTGTATAGTGCTAGCCTATTTAAAAAGATTTTGAATTTATTTTATCCAAATATTAATTTTTGTAAAAACATATTTTTAGTTTCCTTTTTAATATCTCTTAAACAAACACTAAATATGTTATTTAAGGAAAATTTCGCAAAAAATTATAAAATTTCGTTTATATATAAATATTTATATTTCATAAATATTTCCTTATTTTTGTGTTTTAAAAAAGTAACCTTAAATTAAAAAATTAATTAAAATTTTATTATGAAAAAAGGAAATACATTATTAATATCAATCTTATTTAATATTTTTCATTCATTAAGGATATCTATGTAATCAACTCCTAGATTTTGACCCGCGCTTGAAAAGCACATAAATTTTTTATAACTAAAATTTATATAATTGGGTTATGTCTTAATTTAAATAATGTTTTGGTATAAAATCAGTTTACCAAAATTTGTGGTGACGATTTTTTTCATTAGTTTTTAGTTTCAGTTTTATTTTCAGATTTGGGTTTTTAGTTTTTAAGTTTCTATTTTGATTTTCAGCTTTTGTTTGGATTTTTAATTTTTAGATCCGTTGAGTTAGTTTGAACTGATATTACCAACAAACAAATCTCAAATAATCGAACATCTAATTTAAAACTGAAAAGATGACAAAAAATGTTTAAAAAAAATTTGCAATAGCTTATTTTGTAAATAAACAAAAGCAAAAACTATAACAATATGTTATCCACAACAATACGTTTTTAGCTTTTGGTTTTGGATTTTAGTTTTTAGAATTGTTTTTTGTTTTGCTTTACATTTTTTTTTAAATCAGTAAATTATTTAAGAAAAATAAAAAAATAAATTATTTAAAAGTTACCATTGAAATTTATCAAAAAAAAAAGTGATGGTTATTTAAAATAAAAAAAGACAATAATATTTTTTAAAGTACATGATTTAAATAAATGATTAATAATAGACAATTTTGTTTTGTTAAACATATTAAATACATTTGGGCCTGAAAATAATAATTGATTTTTTTGATCCATTAAGATATAAATTTTATTCAATGTTTTTTGAAGTTTTTCCTTAATAGTAAGCCTAAAAATCAAACCATATAATTTGTTCTAAAAACAAAAGTAAGCCCAAGACTATATCCCATAAATAACCATCGGTTTAATTTAAGTAATGCGGTTCAGTTAACTATTTGGCTTATTGTAACACTCTAGAAAGAGTCCAAAATTAAATGACAATTTGTATTAGTAGATAAAAAGAAAGACTTTATTTTAATAGAGTAGACTAGATTTTGACCTGCGCTTGAAAGCGCGAAAATTTTTTATGATTAAAATTTGATATAATTGGGTTTTGTCTTAGTTTAAATAATTTTTTGGTATAAAATCAATCACCAAAATTTGTGGTGATGATTGTTTTTCATTAGTTTTTAGTTTCATTTTTAATTTTAGATTTTGTTTTAAAATTTTGGTTTTTAGTTTTAAGTTTATATTTATGATTTTCAGGTTTTGGTTTGAGTTTTTTAATTTTTAGATCCGCTGAGTTAGTTTGAACTGATATTACCAACAAACAAATCTCAAATAATCAAACATCTAATTTAAAGCTGAAAATATGACAATTTTTTTTTAAAAAAATTGCAATAGTTTACTTGTAAATAAACAAAAGTAAAAAATATAACATGTGTTTTCAGCTTTTGGTTTGGATTTTAGTTTTTAGAGTTAGTTTTTGGTTTTGCTTTACATATTTTTTTAAATCTATAAATTATTTAAGAAAAATAAAACAATAAATTATTTAAAATTTACCATTGAAATTTATCAAAAAAAGTGATTGTTATCTAAAATAAAAAATACACTAACATGTTTTAAAGTATATGATTTAAATAAATGATTAATAATAGATAATTTTGTTTTGTTAAAAATATTAAATTTTGGGCCTGAAAATAATAATTGATTTTTTGATCTAGTAAGGTGGAAAGTTTATTCAATGTCTTTTGGAATTTTCCTTAATACTAAGCCCAAAAACCAAACCATATAATTTGTTTTAAAAACAAAAGAAAGCCCAAGACTATATCCCATAAATAATCACCGGTTTAATTTAAGTAATACGGTTCAATTAACTATATGCTTTGTATTTTTTGTAACACTCTAGAAAGGGTTCAAAGTTAAATGACAACTTGTATTAGTAGATAAAAAGAATGACTTTATTTTAATAGAGTAGATTTCCATTGGTTTCATATAATTATTAAATTTCCATTTTTTAAGGAATTGTTAAGATGCTAAATGGTATATTACGATTTCCACATTAATATAATTAGTAGATTTCCATATTCCATATTTGATAATATATATTCTTTTAGAACATTTCATATTTGTAGGAGAAAATATGTGTTTTTGGTATACACATAGATATCTGCCGTATTTTGAAGATAGTTTACATTAAGGTTGCCATGTTACATTAATTGTGTTGGTTTAATTTAAGTAATACGGTTTAATCAATTGTAAGACTTATATTATTTGTAACATTCTAGAAAGGGTTCAAATTTAAATGACAACTTATATCAGTAAATAAAAAGAATGTCTCTATTTTAATAGATTAGATGGTAAGAGTTAACGTGAGCACGACACGTAAGAAACTGACTTCTCAAATAATATTATAGAGATATTACACAATTTACAATATTCAAATGAGCCCCTTGGAAACTAAAATCCAAAGAGGTTAAACATTGCAACACAAGTGATAAATTCTTCGGTAAACATTCAAAGGAGCCATTTTTAATCTTTCTCATATTTAATGATTTTTCAAGATGATATAGTCCTTCTAGTCGAACTAAAGCCTTGATCAAGGAGTCATGGGGATAACCAGAAGATTGCCTAATTTGTTAACACTTGTATGATCTTCCTCTTCCTTTCCTTCTTCCACCGTATTTGTAGGTAACTTATTGATCTCACAATCATCTGTTTGTTTGCTTTTACTCCATAAAAATACGTATAAGCCGATCACCACCACCACAGAGCCGATCACGCTGCATCACAAAAAAAAAAAAAAAAAAAAAAAAAAAATTTAAAAA
>CAKOAT010962931.1:122726-140786 GCA_932364175.1 Eruca vesicaria subsp. sativa | reverse complement strand
TTTGTAGTACGTCCTTACCTTCCCAAATAAATCATACGATGAAATATCAAGAAATCGAACAAGGTTGCAGACATCAGCATGACAGGAGTAAATGCTGAGGTAAAGACAGGTCCTCGTTGTTTAATACACCACGATATTCCCACCGTACACATTCCTTGTGCAACCACACCCTATAAAGATACATACACCCAGTTTTATCAATGTTAAAAATGATTTTGAATCCAAATACATATTAACTAAAATCCGGACTAATCCTTGAGCATGTGAAGCACCGGATATTTTTGTTAGTAGAGATGTATATAGTGGCCAAGCGTAATTAAAATTGTAGTGGAAAAATTCAAATCTTAGTCTGAAACTAGGTAGAATCCTTTAAATGAGCCACCAATTATTTATTCACTTCAATTATTAACAATTTATATATATACATGAATGTACCGCTATAATGATGGTGATGATAGTGAGTCTGTCTTTGAGGATCCATTCATCCACATTTCTAGTCTTGATCAAGCTAAGAAGGGCGCATTGAAGTGTACCAAAAGCCGATAAGATAACGGTGCTCGAGTATGGACAAGGGTAATTCACGTTGACTTTAGCTTGTATAAGCATCCAAGAACTGAAGAACATAACTGATATGAATAAAAGTATACAACCTTTGGTCCAATGCGCATGTTTTGTGAGATGGTTTAAGGTCGATGCTTGTTCTTGAGAGTTTGTTAACGGAATGCCTTGGTACATCGTAAGAACTAAAGCTCCTCCTAAACTTATCATAGTTCCAAGAACCATGCCGTATCCCACTTTTGTTTTCATATTTAGCTTTTCGAACCTGTTATTTTTTTTTTACAATAAGAGAGTGTGAGAGTACACTTAAAATGATGACAAAGGGGAATACCTAAAATATGGTGATTAGTAAATAAATGTACCTAAATATTAAAGCCATAATGAAAGTCAGGGCGGGCATTATCGCCGTGAAAGCAGATCCCAACGTGGCAGAAGTATAGGTAAGCCCGAGCAAGTAGAAATATAGTACCAAGCTCGCCCTGAGAGAAAAATATATTATGATAAAAATCCAGTTCTTATACACAAAAGACACTTAACTGAAAGAAACTATGAGCATGGATTAGAACTGAAACTTACCCAAAAAGAGCACTGATGAAAAGCTGACAGAAAATGCTTATGGTTAGCTTCGGCCTTGTTTTCCTGGTGGAGATTAGTGCATATTGATTCAGAAACTAAGCGTCCAATTTTGTATAGCAATTAATTAAGCATTAAAAGAAAGAATAATTTTCTAATCTTTGCTGAGGTTTCAAACAGGTAACGGACATGTAAATAATGAAAAAAATAAGAAACATAACCAAAAAACAAAGAAACATAATTGAAACAAAAATTAGACTTACCGTTCCCAAAAATAAGCGATTGGAAGAAGAAAAAAGGTGGAAATACCCAAACGAAAGGTAGCAATAACCATATGATTAATGCCTCCATCAAGAACTTTCTTAATCAAAGCATTAACCATCCCATTAATCATGTGAATCACAGTCATCATGACTAATGGTATCCATTTTCCATCGATATAACCCATGATTAGCAAGTAAATTAACTATTTGTTAATTACTTAATGTAGCTCCCCTTCTCTAGCTGTCCCTCTCTCCCTCTTCTCTATAATGTATGTTCTGTATATCTTCTTTATTAACTTGTGTTTTTTTTTTTGCTAAAATTTGGTGATCTCAATGGATGGTTTTGGAAAAGCATAGAGACTCGGTATATTTATATATTATCACATATATATTTTTATATATCATATGATAAGAATGAACTGTTAGCTATCAATTCTTAAACACGTGAACACATTTTTTCTCTTTGAAATATTTAGTATATATAGTATCTATACTATTAAAGCTGAAGTACAATTTGCAATCAAGAATAAGAAAATTTTAAAAGTTTGATTGGAAACATGGATAGCATATAAATCTAATGGACTTATTTATTAAACTAAAGATTACTGCGACCCAAGATACTATTATAATTGTTTTGGGGTTTTCTATCATTGATATTACTTTACTTCTGAAAATTACTTATACATATATGTATTCATGTTTTAAATGTATTTAGAATAAATCAAGAATAATATATATTTTCTTTATATAATTTATATTAATTATTCTTAAAAGTTTTTAACAGTGATATACTAGTCTTCCAATTCTTCATTAAAAATTTCACTTAAAATTTGACTAAATTATTTAGTGTATATAACTTTGCACAAAATTTAGCCAAAATTTTTTTTATAAACTATTACTAAAATGTTTAAGGGTTACAACATTTTACAACGCCTCTATTACATAATACAGTGATTAAATATAATGTTTAAACAATATTCTATTACTTAGTAAAATTGGAACCATTAAATTGTAATTTTGAAATGTTATATATACCAGAAAAACAAGGATCCGCCCAGTCGGACGGATTTTAATCTAGTTGGGTGTTAAAAGTCTAGTAGTTCGATAAACAAATTTGTTAGGACTCAGAAAACTAAAATTTTATCTTAATTTTGTGTTTCTTTTGTCCATAAAGGCTATATAAGTTTTTATATATAAATGAGGAACTTTAATTCAACTTGTTATCAACAAAGTTAAGTATAATCAGAAAATAAAATTTGTGTCCTATAAATTCAAGAGGCGTCTTAACTTCTTTTTGGTCAAAAGGGAGTCTTAACTTCTAAGCTTAATTATAAAAATTAAAGTGTGTTTCAAAATTTAGTTTTGCTTACTAGTATAAAATTTTCCTTTGTTACATGAAAATGGTTTAGCTTTATCCAACTTTAGCTTTTCGAAATGATGAAATTGGTCTCTATTAATTAACAACGTTAACAAATACAAACCACTTGTTATTCACTAGTACGACCGAAGCTTTATGAAAATAAGGAAAAGGATTGTTGAATTCAAAGGCAAGATCAGAAGAAAAAAGAAAAAAAAAATATCAAGCTTAAAAGTTGAGCAAATCAAAACTTTGGCAATGATGGTTCTAGCAAACCAATATCGGACGAAGAACTGGCCGCGGTTTTAGATGACTAGTTTTAAACTTCAGCATGGTGAACAGTATTTTATACAAATATATTTTTGTAGTAATGTTAATTTTGTTTAATCGGGTTACGTGAAGTAGTATGTCGTACGTTACAACTTAAAAATAACGTATGCTTTCAAAGAAGTTCTCCCTAGCAGTCTAAAGTAACTTTAACTGCCTTCTAGCTTTCGGCGAGTCACGCCAACGTCGTGAGAGGACTTCTTCCGTCTTCTTTTTCTATTCTTTCTCTACCGAGCTTTCAGCCATCTGAGCCGATTTCGTAGCTAGGCTTGATTCTCCGACGGTGTGACAATGGTTCTGCAGCGGATACTGTCTGCTCCACGTCAGTATAACATACTGATATGTTAAATATATAGTCATGTAGAACGAACATCTAATCTCAAAGTTAAAATTTCAACTTGCGATAAAGTACAACTAGCTTAGGGTACTGGATGTTACATTTAAAGATCTTGTGAGGTTTGGTCAAAGCCCATCAGACGTGTTCAATTTGGGCCGGTTTTGGACAAGTTACGCGCGGACAACTTATGGGCTATTCATTAAAGCCCATTAGGTTAAATGGTGACAATACAAGGAGGAAGAGATCACGACAGGGATCTCTAAGCACAAGCTACGCCTCTTGGAGGCTGAATCCTCAAGCCTCAGAGGAGTGCTTCCATGGCATCTCTTGAGTAGGTCCAGAGCTTAGCTTCCGTAACAAGTGGGTATCATAACAGTATAAGTGGTATCCAAGCGCCAACAAAGTGGTATCAGAGCTCAGACTCATCGATTCGCGGAGTCCACGTCTCTAGGAGGATAGACATATGAAGGAGCTTCCAAGCAATAAAGAAGAATTTCAGGGTTTAGTGGAAGCTGGTGGTCACGGGATTCTACACACGTGGAAATCTGGTTAGTGAAAAAAAATCAGAGGATAAACGAGATCAAGATCAGGTTAAAGAGGTTTTCGTTTTACAAGAGACGAATGAAAGCTGTTGAACGTTCTTTGCGGCAGTTGCACAAGTTTATGGAGGAAAGATTCAAGAGTCAGATGAATCGGTTGTGATGATTTCTAGTTTGAAATCAGGGTTCTCTAGAGTTCTCCAAGGGTGCAAGAACGTGCTACTATGTGAGAAGGACTTGAGGTTACTCACAAGATAAGATGGTGGCAGGCTGCTAGCATAAGGAAGAGAGTTTTTCAGAGCTGTCCAAGATATGCGGTCACAAGACATGTGTGACTATATGCATTGGAGTTTCGGATTTCTTCATGATCTGCAAGTTATCATGGCTGTTCGAGTATCAGATGGTATTCTTTAGTCAGCGTGAAGGGTGTCGAAGAAGGGTTGAAGTAAATTGGCTGGTGCAGGGTTTGTTTAGGTGTGATTATGAGAGTCTACAATTGGGTAGATGTTCAGAGAACAAGATACTACAAGGCTGCTATTTTCAGAGGGAATGCAGTGTGGTTTTCTAAGCAGATATGTGTTTGGCGTAACACATAGTTTTCTGCTAGGATGGATCTGCGAGAACGAGGAGTTATTTGTTCAAGGCAGAGTTCGGCTGAACAGGTGGCGGTGTCAAATCAAGATTGTTTCGGGTTTTCTGCATGGATTCAGTAGTAGTTTGTTTTGGCTTCTCAGGCATATGAGGGGAAACAAATGGGTCTACAAGGTATCTTGGTTGCAGAGAGGTAATAATTTGTTTGAGCAGAGGTTGAGCAGGGATTCTTTGCGTCGAAAGACTTCTTAGCAAGTTGAGCTAAGCGGCGGGTTCTGTTGGCAACAGCAGCGGTTCATAGAGATTTTCAAGACAAGGTGTTCATTCAGGTTGTTACAAAGGAAATTCTCAGGAGAAGAAGTTTGGTGTCTATAGGCTATTGAGGTTTGTTATGGTATTGAGTCAAAGGGCTCTGGTTTGAGGCAGTGGTGATTCAGGTTCCGTAAGAGCTTCAAGGTAGCATCGACATCAGCTGGATAAATTCTGGAGAAGAAGAATCAGTAGATTTGTAGTCACAATCACATCATGTGTGACGAACCATAGATGATGCTTAAGATATGCAGCATCAGAGAGAGAAGCAGATGGCGGTTGTTTTGTGGTAGGCAAAGACGACGTCATGAAGGGACAGAGGAAGAAACGTTTACAGGAGGATCTTAATGCACGTGATGGTTTCAGGTTTGGGAAATCATGATGAGAGGCTTGCAAGGGATGCAGCAGTGTTTGCAAGAAAGAGAAGACATGCGTAAGCTGCAACAACAACAGCTGCACAGGTGGGCGTGTTCGTGATTAATGCTGGAGATTGATTTGAGTTTTCTGGGATGGAAGATATCTCAAGTTAAAGATAGATTCATATTAAGTCAAAGCTAGACTTAAGAAGGCGGAATCAAAGATCATCAATCTCTCTGGAACTGAAGTTTTTTTTCAGAGGTCACAAGGAATGCAGGTTGTCTTTGCGAAAGATGATCAACGGATCTTGCAGCTGCACAGGTTGGTTGTCGTGTGGCAACAATATGACGAAGCAGAAGTGATTCTGTTTTGGGTCAGTTCAAGTCAGTCTCGTGGGTGCATGAGAGGCAAAGTTTCTGGCTACTTGAAGAAAGCCAGAGGAGTCACCAAGTTAGTGTGACTAAGACAGGTTGTACCTCCACGAAGAAGAAACTAGAGCAAGGATGGGTAAAAGCCTACACAAGGGTATGTTGTAGCAAATGGCTATTTGTGGCAACATGGAGCAGCTTTAGTGAAGTCGTGTGAGTGACAGGAAACTTAAGAGAAGGCGATTCAAGGTTAGACTTAGCTTGAAGATTCTTGTCAAAGGCAGAGGAAAATGCGCAGGCAGAATCGGGTTGAACAGGTTGTTACGACTGATTGTAACCCTGAGAGTAAAGGGTAGGAGACAACAGTCATCAACACTTGTTCAAGAAGCAGGAAGTCGCTACCACAGCTAGTAGAAGCATGTGTGAGTTATGCCTTAGAGGAGTCGTCATGGATGTCTGAGTCGAAAATTCAAGATGAATAGATTCAGAGGAGAAGTAAGGGATGCCGTTTTGGTGTCACGACCATAGGGGTCAAGGTGGAGCTCTCAGACAACAATCGAAGCTCAGGAGCAAAATGAGAAATTTGCAGACTTGACCAGGTCGGAACTTCTTGCTTGAACATGTTATGGTTCAAGTATAGTTACAGCTGGAGAAACTCGTCATGGGTCCGAGTTTGACACAAGAGAAGCTGTAAGGATTATCTCAGGAGCATCACAGACGTTGATGATGAGAGAAATTGTTAAAGGCCGACAGGAACCACGAACAGTTGCAGAAACTTGGTTAATTTCCAGAGACATGGTACTGTAAAGGTTATTTGATTCAGGTGGAGTCACTAAGATTATATGAGGAATGATGCATCAGGGATATATAATCTGATTCTAAGTGGAGTGAGTCACAGGTTCTCTGTTTTAGAAGATGTCTTGATTGTTTCAACTGAAGGGTAAAAGTTTCGGTTAGCAACTTGGTCAGCTCAAGAGAGTAAGAGCTGAAAGGGAACTTGATTCCATGATAAGAGGGTCGTGGATATGTTCAGGGTGTCAAGGCCAGAAGTGTCAAGATCAGTTAACAAGTACAAGGCGCATCATAAGGAGTTTTGTAAGAGGAGTCTTACATAAGGTTACTTGTAGGCAAGACAAGTGAAAACGGCATATGTATCAAGAGTACACTGCAGTGAAGGTGATACAGAGGAGCCGAGTATGATGCAAGGTAAAACGTGGTGAAGTACTTAGTTAAACTGAAGTATTGAGCAGTGAAGATGAAGAATGGTGAGATGAAACAAAGTAAGAAGCTGTGGGAAGACATTGCAGGGATTGCAGGGAATTGTCTTACAGTTTGTCCATCTCAGGAAGGGTAAGACTTTTTCTCCACAAGCAGGCTCATCTAAACTCAAGTCATGGAACTGAAAGAAGCATCATGAAGGTTTAAATGCAAAGAAAAACCGATTGCATTTAAAGAAAGGAACATATGGAGTTCAAGATATATGTTCGCATCACAGGGGAAGATTGAGGAAGTCTCTTCAAGGTTCAACGAGTAACAGGTGTGTTCAGGTCGTTGATGGTGATGCACAGGTTTCAGTTTTTTGGAGACATCTCAGTACAAGAAGGGTATTGAGGGGATTCACAGCTGAGTAAAGAAAGGATATCAGGGATTCTAGATAAGATATCACTGGCAGCTTATGAGGGAGAGCCAAGGCGTACCATGGTCTAAATGGTATGAGGCTAAGTTCATTCAACTAGCAGTGGAGTCTAAATCTGTTAGTGGAGGTTATGTTGTTGCAGAACAGGTTGATCAGATGGTGGAGCAAAGATATTTGTGTCGATAGTCTTCCTAATCATATGGTTTTTTAGGTGGCGTGTCCTGCTAAGTGTGCAGCGGTACAAAGTGATGCTCAAGCGCAATCTGTTCAGGAACATCAAGGGTAAGTCAAAGACGGTTTCAGCGATATGGAGCATGAGTGACTTCAAGGTTTGTGGTTGATTCTAAAGGGTTCAGTGTGACATCAAGGTTCTGTTAAAGCATGGTGGTTTCACCAGGTTGTGTCGAAAGTTTGTCCAGCAGTGATGGTTGGATGGCGTGTTCTGTTCAGAGTAACAGCGGTACAAAGGTGCTCAAGGCTGCAGCGTTTTAAACAGGTAGATAATCAGAGGTTGTTTCAGGTCTGAAGCATATATGGTTCAAAGGTTGTTGCACAGTATTCAAGGACTTTGATTCAAGGCTCAGTGCACATGAGTAGAATCGAAAGGCCGAGGAGAAAATCAATTTGCAGAAAGATGTTCAAGTTTCTGTTCAAGCAGTTGAACAAGTTTGTGATTTTGACAGCAAGGTTGTGTTGTTGATAAGTTCATGAGGAGTAATGATATATGAAGCAACACGACGTCAATGAGGAGTTGAGCTTGACACTTGGAGTGTAACAGCTGGGTTTGCAACTCAAGACACTAGATGAAGGTGATGGAAATTCAGAAAGGCAATGGGATTGTCACATACCTTTCACCAGGCATGATGTCTATGTTCATTGATGAAGCTGAGTGGATTTAAGTGTTTAATCTACTTAAGCAGTTGTGGTGTATAAGTTGAAGCTTATGCAGGTTTCAAGAAGATCATGAATGAACTTCAAGCTTAGCTCAAGATGGAGCTGGGAGAAGTGAGAAGAGATAAGAGATAAGAGAAGACAAGAAGAAGCAGAAGAGGAGGTGTCAACACAAAGGAAGGGTTATGGACTTTAACCAAACAGGTGGAGTTTTGTGAGGTTTGGTCAAAGCCCATCGGGCGTGTTCAACTTGGGCCGGTTTTGGACAAGTTACGCGCGGACAACTTATGGGCTATTCATTAAAGCCCATTAGGTTAAGTGGTGACAATACAAGGAGGAAGAGATCACGACAGGGATCTCTAAGCACAAGCTATGCCTCTAGGAGGCTGAAGCCTCAAGCCTCAGAGGAGTGCTTCCATGGCATCTCTTAGAGAGATAGAGTAAGCTAGAGATCTATATGTATTCTAGTCTTAGCTCTTAGCCATGTAATCTCTTGTATTATCTCTTGTATACTCTCTAGGGTTTGTATACCGAGGACAGAGAGATTTATGATCTTGTAAACCACATTGGAGGTGTTTTCCGATACTTCATAGTGGATGTTGTGGATCTCTGAATCCACCCCAGAGGTAGCGCGCTCCGGCCGTGAACTGGGTGAAAAAGTCTTGAGTCATGAACAAGCTTTAGTGAATCATATGAGTAGGTCCAGAGCTTAACTTCCATAACAAGTGGGTATCATAACAGTATAAGTGGTATCCAAGCGCCAACAGATCTAAATTATTAAAATTGAAGTACTTTTTAATCATGTTTGAAAATAAGGTTAGCAAGATAACTGAACTTTTTTAAAAACCATAGATATCATAATAATTAATTTTTATTTGCACATTTAGTCATTGTATTTACAATAAATTAAATATTTTTTTAATATTTTTTATTTACAGATTCTGCAATTGTATTTAAAATTAATTTAAATTAATTAATTACAATAGTTTTTTCTTTGTGCTGAAAATAAAAACACAAACTGAAATATATCGTATATATTATATAAAATAATTTTTAAATATAGTATTACTTTATTTAATTTATTCAAATACAAATTTCGAGAGTTCAATTTTCAAGAAAAAAAATATCATAAAATTAATAATAATTCATAGAAAACTAATGCAAAAAAATAATTTTTAGTATGTTATTTTTTTAAAATAAATTAACAAAAAAATGTTAATATATGAATAGTATAGTTACATCAAATTGCATCAAGTTATAAAATTTCTAATATAACATTATGTACAAATAAAAAATTATTATTAAACATTTATTTTATAAATGATATATTATACAATATGTAAATTACAAAACATGATATATATATATATATATATATATTTTTTTTTTTTAAAAATCCAGCTGTTTATGATTTTATGATGAACACAAATTAAATCAAGCACCCGTATAAAGCGTGCAGATCAAGTTCTAGTAACTAATTATTAGTCTAGGATCTTATTGATTTTATTCAGAATTCAACCAAATAAATAAAACTTATTCTTGGGTTCGCTCTAGGATTTGCATTATTACATATTTAATATCTTTTAAGAAAACAAATATTGTCAAATTATATTTTGTTTTAAAAATAAAAAGGTAAAAATATATAAAAAATTAATAATAGTTAGAAAAAATAATTCTTTTTTCTTTAAATATTTTTAACACCGTTAGCAAAACACTAAACCCTAAATCTTAAACCATAAACCCTTGGGTAAACCCTAAGCCCTCATATAATCATAAACCCTAAATCAAAAACAGTAAAAACTAAATCTTAAAAACACTAAACCTTTAATCATAACCTCTAAATCCTTGGATAAACTGTAAACCCTAAGATTTATAGTTTATCAATGGTTTAGAATTTAGTTTTTAAGATTTTCTGTTTAATATTTAGAGTTTAATGTTTTGCTGACGAGGTTAAAAATATTTAAATTTTATTTAATTTTATCTAAGGGTTTATGGGTTAGGATTAAGGGTTTAGTTTTTTTTTTTAAATTTAGAGTTTAGTGTTTTTGATTTAGTGTTTAAGATTTATCAGGGAGTTTATGATTTATCTAAGGGTTTATGGTTTACCCAAAATTATAGGGTTGAGGATTTAAGGTTTAGTGTTTTGCTAACAGTAATAAAAGTATAAAAAAAGAATTTTTTTTTTTGCAATTATTATTATTTTTATTTTTTATTTCAAAACCATAATATAATTTGATAATATTTTTTATTTTTATAAAAACACTAAATATAATAACATAATTCTATTGGTTGGTAAACTTAGAGTTTCGAACCCAAGAATAACTCGATAAATAAACTATAAATGCACAGTGAAATGTGCGGTAGTATGTATGATATCAAATTCAAAAAAATCAAAATTCACATTAACGATGAGCGAGCTAATAGATTACTTAAAACAAAATTTTAAATTTGTTGGTTTTTCTGAACGAAGAAAGGAAATAAAGGCAATGTATTAGCAAAATTGACTCAAAACTTAAAGTCAAATACAAAACTAATCTATGATTTTTAAGATTTTTTTTCTATTCATCCCACAAGTTCACATTATTTACAAAAATGCCATTAGTTTTTCTTTTGAAAATGTCATTTTTATTCTCTCAACCTCATCATCTTCAAGTATTTATAAGATTGCTATTGTCATCAATACACCAACCATCATGAACAACCAATTTGAAGCTCTTAATGCACCTCAAATTGATTTACACTTCTTCTTTCTCAATTCTTATTCAATTCTTATGAACTAAAAACAATATATCTTTCATTTTCTCTCCAAATTCATCCAAAAAACCCAAGAATATGATTCTAAAGTTTTTATAGTTACGATTCTTGGTGGGTTACTTTTGTTTGAGATTCTAGGTGCTTGAGTAGACTTATGTGTGCTAAACAAGTTATCTCATTGATTGAAACTATGAAATGGATATTTTTTTCAGATAAGTTTATCTAGAGTCGTCTGGCTATAGACGACTTATCTGGAAGTCGTCTAGTCAATGCGGAGGTTAGTTTTGCAATTGAATTTTAAACTCTTTTTTTTTCTAGACGACTTACATGTAAGTCGTCCACCTTTATTTGATAAAAAAAAAACTCGAGACGACTATCAGGTTAGTTTTTCAATTGAAATATCAAACAAAAAATTTTTACTAGACGATTTACACATAAGTCGTCCATTAATATTTTCCAATATTTGATATGTCATGGATTTTACCCACTTTCAACCATGATTTATATATGTTTTTGGAAACAAAATGATACTTCTAGTGTCTTTTTAGAGCTTTTACAGGCTCAGGTACTCATTTGTGTAAACTAGCCATTATGGAGCTAAAATGAAGACTTTATGAAGATATGAGCAAAACGATGTTAAAGATATCGACCCATGGACGTTGAGAACAATCCACCGATGAAGACATTCATCATCGATCGATTGAAGACATTCACCATCGATCGATACAGAAGTCTTCCAAGCGATTAAATAAAGATTAGAAGCCCTAATTGCTTCACAAGAGTCTTAATAATTACACTTTAAGTCCCTGGCCGCCTGTTAGGCTATATTATGAGGGTTTTGTACTAGTTAAGACAGACTTCTGGAGAGAAATCTTTTTAGACCTAATTCATAGAGAAGCACCTAGCTACACTTTGAGAAGAGCTTAGGAGTAGAGAGAGATCTGAACTGCAAATCCATAGAAGATCTTGAACTCTTTTGCTTTACTTATTTTCTTTACTGTTTCTCTTGCTATTACTATCTTTAAAGCATTATTCAAACCATTATGACTTTGTCTCTCATGAATATGTTTGAGTAGTCTCTCTTGTTAGATTTAAGTTTTTCATTAAGGTTGACTCATGCATTGAATAACCCATTACTAGGGTGTTTAGAATATAGTTCTTCATCTAGTCATCATAAATGCTAATGATAAGGATTGATCACCCTTATCTTTGATTTTAGGATCAATATGGACAAGTGAGAACTTGGCAGTTACCTGAAATCTAAGTAAATTTAGTGAAGACTAGAGATCCGTTCCAAACTTGTTATCATAACTCGCTGGAGTCAATATCGATCGACGAGGTAATCATCTTGTCGACCGATGTGGCAAAGAGTCAACGACCAATGATTCGACAATATCGATCGATACCTTCTCATGGTCATCGGACGATAGTTGTTGACCTGAGGCCAGTGTGAGTTAATCCTTTAGGTTTAAAACCTCCAAAAGTTTGAATCCTGAACTATGAACAATAAAAACCCTTAAAACTTGCATGTTTGTCATACCTGAGAAAATACCTAAATCTAACTACCTTCTTTCCTCTTAGCAAATCAATCAATCGATCGAGCAATCGCTTGCTCATCTTTTAAGTTACTGTTTAAGACTTGCTGTCTAGCTTTATTTCGAAAACTAAATAATCTATTGTGTAATCCTAGAGTCTCTGTGGATTCGATCCCTAAGTACTACAATTGGACCTCTTTTGATGAGAGTAATTCACTCCTTAGGGTAATTTGAGTGATATCAAATTTGGCGCCGTTGCCGGGGACTCCTTCTCATTACCATCAGATTTAGTTTAGAATATAGTATAGATTTTTATTTTTGTTTACTTAATTATTTTTCCTCTTTCTCTGCTATCACATGGAACTCAAGATGGAAAAGACAGATCAGCCTAGCATCGACTGATGACGTAACACTTACATTGAGCGATATGTCGAACAGAGAATCGATCCACATCGTCCAACAAGCATCAATCGACGCCACCCAGCCGGAAGCAGGTAAGTCTTTACTTACCAATTTAGCTAATGAGGAAGTAGTCCAAAACGAACCGTTAGGTCAGTTAAGCAATGAAACAAATAACTTAACAACTAAACAAGGGACTACAATCCCTGTTGAATGCTATCCATCTTCAACTGAAGATGAAGAAACGTTGCAATACTACTTAGACCCCATTGAGACCTATTCCAATAGGTCAGCCATTAAGCTACCAGAGGATGATGCGAATAAATCTACGCTTCATCTTGACTACATCCATCTGGTACAAAATACTTATGTGGTTCTGCCTCAGAACACCCCCACGAGCACATTGATTTTCTGGAAGAGGTAACACTCGATGATAATAATCGTTGTAGGCTGTTCCCTTTCTCCTTAGGGAGAGAGGCCAGGAATTGGTTAAATCAGATATCAGCAGGATCTCTAACTTGCTGGAAAGATATCCGCAATGCGTTCATAAACCAGTTTTTCTATGTATCTCGATACTGGGACACAAGACATAGGCTCTCCACATTCCTTCAAGGCCCACAAGAATCTTTCAGAAACGCTTGGATTAGATTTAAGAATCATCAACGAGATTGTACCCACCATGGTTATTCAGAACCACAACTCCTTAAATTCTTTTACGGAGGCCTCGAGCTAGATTACCAGATCACGCTAGATAATGCGAGTAAACGGAAATTTTAGCTCCAGGAACTCTGAAAAAGCAAATCGTTTGATTGAAAACATAGTGATGGGTAAATCTTATGAAAATAAAGATAAAGAAAGAGAAGCTACATCTAGAAACGATTTTCAAATAGGTGAAATTAAGAAATCTTTGGATCTACTTCATTCTTTGATAAAGGAAAAGTAACCTGATATTATCCAAATCAATAAGAATGTCCAGCCCATTGAGCAAACATTCCTTAGACATGAAAGCCCTCAGGAGCACCTTTTTAACATAGATAGTTTTACCCAAAACTACGACACTCTCATTGGATCACACCAAGGAAGGGCACATGCCAGATTAAACCATGCCTTCACGGGAAACCGGAGGTTAAGCAATGACCTAGACACCAAGATGAATGCTGCTTACTGCGAAATGTCAAAGAAATTTGACGCTTTGCATAAGAAAATTATAGGTCTAGAAAGCGATATCGCCAATTATGCTACCGCTATCAAGAGGGAAGCAGGACGTCTACCGGGGAAGACTGATGCGAACCCGAGACGTCACGTAAGCGCTGTAATATTAAGAAACGGGAAACAGCTAACTCCGATCACTAGGAAAAGCACTCCCTCAGAGGGAGATGCTGAAATTTTAGAAACGGACAAGCCCATTCCGAACCCCGTGCTTCTCCGCTATTCGAAATCTGAACCCCCTCTGAGCAAAGAAACGTATAAAAATTCTAAGGAAACTGAGGAGAAGGTGATCGTTCTCGATGAAGAGGAATCTGTTGATGTCGATCGATACAAAAGTGACGATATCGATCGACAGACCCCCACGAATTCAAAAGAAATTCAACACCCACTGGACCGACTATAGAACAGGTGTACAACACTTTGCCTCCCTACCCTCCCAAATCTCCACGTGGACACAGTACACACCTTCTTGTTATCAAACTTCTCAAGAGCATCATTTTTCCAAGATTTGGAGTCCCTCGCGTAGTTATAAGCGATGGTGGAACTCATTTCATCAACAAAATTTTTGAGAATCTACTCAAAAATAACGGAGTTCACCATAGAGTAGCAACACCTTACCATCCGCAAACAAGTGGACAAGTCGAAGTTTCTAACAGACAAATAAAAGAAATTTTAGAAAAGACTGTAGGAGCCATGAGGAAGGACTGGTCTAGGAAATTAGATAATGCACTTTGGGCTTACCGAACCGCCTTTAAAACGCCATTAGGAACAACTCCATTTCACTTACTCTATGAAAAATCTTGCCACTTACCAATCGAATTAGAGCATAAAGCAGTTTGGACTACTAAATTGCTAAACTTTGATATAAAGACAGCCACAGAAAGGAGACTCATCCAGCTTAATGAACTGGATGAAATAAGGCATCTGGTCTATGAGAACTCTAAGTTATATAAAGAGTGGACCAAAGCTTATCATGACAAACATATCATTTCCCGACATTTTGTCCCGAATGATCAGGTTCTCTTATATAACTCTCGTTTGACTTTATTTCCCAGAAAACTTCGATCTCGTTGGTCCGGCCCTTTTACTGTCACAGCGGCCCAACCCAATGGAACCGTTACCCTTATAAACGAGAAAGGAGTAGAATTCATGGTAAATGGCCAACGAGTAAAACATTATTGGGTTAAGCCCCCAAATGTTAAACCCCTAAAGTTAGGCATGCCTAACTCCAACTAGGGTAAGAAATCGCTTAGTCCAGCTAAACGACTTAAAATAAGCGCTGAGTGGGAGGCAACCCACTATAAGGATTTAATTTCCCTTGCTTTTAGGATTAAGATTTCTTGTTATCATTATTAATTATTTTGATTTTTATTAAGAATATTTAGACTTAAGCAAATTAGTAAGCATAGTAGAGTCCTATCGATCGGTATACATAACTCTGTATCGATCGATACAGACATATCGAGGGCAAACTCCTTTTAAGTCGACACGCCCGTTCTTCTCCCTCACAAATCGCAAACCGCCCCCGAAACTCAAAAACCTCTCTTTCTCTCCCGATTCTTCACGGAATCTCACAGTTTTTTACCTCAATCGACTCGAAATTCACTTTCCATCTCGGTTTTGCTCTTCAATTCACAATCCTTCAAGGTATAATCTCTTGATTATTAGATTTCAATGAGAACAAAGTTTAAAAAAACCTTGCATAAAAACCGGTTGATAGGTTCGTTTTTCTTCGATTAGAGTTGTTAGGATTGATAGATTAGAGGTTTAGGAGTGTTAGAACCAAGAATTACACTATAGATTTGCGATTTGGATTGCTGAGATTTTTGCAGGTTTTGGGACTCGATATCGATCGACATCGAGCATGCTCTGTCGATCGATACGCACATCTGGTCGGGTTATACGGACACGAAATCGATCGATATACCTCGGTTTACATCGATCGATATCGATCGAACATGCAATTCACTAACTCTCTCGTTCTTTTTCGATTTTTGCAGATGGTATCTGACGAGGCTCGATGTGAGAGAAAAACGAAGAGGAGACTCGATTTACCTGGGACCTCCAGGGGAAACCCTTCATCATCCTCTTCCTCTGACAGGGAAGATGAGCGCGACTCTTGACCACGTGAGGATGGGACACCCATTCCGATATACCAGCAGTATCCCAACCCGCGGGCCACAGCCAGGAGCAACGAATGCCTGCACCGTCCAGTAAGTGACGATTGGGACACCTATGACAGCATGTTCTACAATGCATAGCTTAATGTGGAGGTGGCACCCACGCGATTCATTGACCCTGCTACTGTCCGGAGTTTAGGGATCGAAGGTGACCTTCACGAGATGCTCGTTCAGCTAGGCTTTGGGACCATAGGTGACCAAACCTACGACCTCTACCCTTCACTCGTCCGGCAGTTCATGGCCACTGTTCGCTTCGAGTACAAGAACCAGCCATCGAGTGTTGCTTGTGATGGCGTTCTCTCTTTCTTTGCTAGGGGCATCCGGTACTACGTCACTGTCCCCGAGCTCTGCACGATTTACGGCTTTGAGCAATCCACAGCCACACACAGAAATCTCTCTGATTTCCCGAAGGTTCAGGAATTCTGGGAGATCTTTGGCTCAGGTCCCTGGAGTTCAGCCACAGTAATTCAGACCGACATCCGCCACCCCACTCTCCGGTACTTCATGTGCATCCTTGCCGCCACTCTGCTTTGCAAGATGGAGCCGAACAAGGTGAGGATCCACGAGCTTACACTTCTCTACCATGCACTTGACGGACTGGTAGACCTGACCTTCCTGGACCCGGACCGCGAGCTGACCATGCCTAACCTGGGTGCCGTTTTCGCTGAGCATCTAGTCAGCTTGAAGACGAAGCCTTTCATCGGTACATCCGGTCGAAAGAAGGAGAGCATAGTGAGTCTTCTGACACCGATCTTCCAGTACCTCGGGATCCGCTTTGACGAGGGCACCGCAGACACCTCTCGTGCTTACTTGGACGCAGCTCATCTGCGTAACAGCCGTTGGATGGGCATGGATTTGTCCTGGACTTTCAGGACTCCAGCTGGTACACACCGGTTCCTTCTGCCTCACCGGGAGACGACTGACTTCGTGTCGGACATCGACAGGCTTAGGTTCCAGCCAGACGCACGCCTCGTCCTCGACCCACCTGCATCACGCCGAGATACAGGAGTCCGCAGCGCCGCTACCTCTCGATCTTCATCAACAGCACCTCCGATCCAGTTCCCAGATCTCTCAGGGATCGAGACAGGAGATGAGAGAGTTTTCAGGAGAGGAGTGTTGGATGCTATTCGTGCCATCTGGTCCCGCGTCTCGAGATGCCGCTGCTCGAGCAGAGCGACTACTTCAGCCTTTGACCCCTCGGCACCAGTTCCATCTCATCAGTACCGTCAAGACGATGGAGATGATGATGAGAGCAGTGACGACTGATTCACTTGCCTTTTTCTATCCCTTATCTCGTACTATTATGTTTTTACTTGAGAATGTCTAACAGAGCTAACGTAGAGATATATAACTTATGAAGATTAAGTTCGATGGATTGACAGCACACTAAGCGAAGGTACTCTGTATCGATCGACAAACACCATTTATTGTCGATCGATTCAGCTAACTTTATATCGCTCGATATTTTACAAGACATATCGATCGATACGTAAGGGGTCGAGGTACGGTTTTCCCACTTACATGAATATATTTGCTACAACAATTTTTCGTACTCCTCTTCGACAAAATAACACTGGGACAGTGTTGTCTAAGTCTGGGGGGGGGGGTATTTACTAACATTTACATTTCCCTGTTGCTATAAAAAAAATTAAGGGAAAATTCCATATAAATACCCCAGCTAAATTCTATTAAGCTTTTTAATACCCAAACTTTTTCACTACCCAGTTTAATACCTCAACTAATTATTCTGCCCATTTTAATACACCAACTTTTATAACTGTATCTATTTTAATACTCAAACTTTGTTTATTTTAATTAACAATACTAATAAATTTCAAACGAAATTTTAAAAAATCTCCAAAATCTAAGAAAAAATA
>CAKOAT010962931.1:74194-122626 GCA_932364175.1 Eruca vesicaria subsp. sativa | reverse complement strand
CAAACTAAATTCAATATATAAAAATTAAAAAAACTTATTAAAAAACTTAAGATTATAAAAAATTTATTTAATTTCGTTATTCAAACATATAATAAAATTATTTTTTTTTTGCGAAGTTTAGACATTTTTAAAATTTCATTGGAAACTTATTAGTATTGTTAATTAAAATAAACAAAGTTTGAGTATTAAAATGAATACAGTTATAAAAGTTGATGTATTAAAGTGGGCAGAATAATTAGTTGAGGTTTTAAGCTGGGTAGTGAAAAAGTTTGGGTATTACAAAGCTTAATAGAATTTAGTTGGGGTATTTATATGGAATTTTCCCAAAAATTAATTAACTTTTTTTTTTTTACTATGAAGGGAGCAATGACTATATTCAGACCTGTTACCTAACCCCTTCTTAGCACCACTCTTAGATTTGTCATTTACAGAGGGTACTAAGATACTAAAGTGGATCACCTGTCAGCTATGACAACTCTTGTTGAAAATGTTTGGAAGAACCAAAGCCGATTTCCAACCTAACCTGACATATTCTGCTTGTCTTGGGGCTTGGTATACACTGGATCGGATTCCTCCTTCAGATCTGAAAGTTAAAAGTCTTGGTGATTTTGGTTCTCTTCTCTCCTTCCTTTGGCATACAATAAAAATAAAATAAAAGATTGAGATGATTTCCTAAGAGGCAGAGGGAGAGGTACATTACCCATGACTCCACTATTCTAATTCAAAGGAATGATCACACATTGTGGAAGCGAGGGAGAGGTACATTACCCATGACCCCACTATTTGCCTACACTTTGCCATAAAAAGCTACAAAAGTAGAAAGATCAATAAGATGAGCATTTGTTGTTCATTGGGATTGACATAAAAGAAAATTTGGGATTCAGAGAAGGGAGATATAGAGAGAAAAGAAACCATAATAAGACTGCCTGTTTACTCATATATCTGTTGGGATAAGAGTCCACGTGTCCTTTGATCGATATTCCCAAGGTAAAGCCTGAAATTTTAATTTATGCATAAATGAAACCGGCAAAGGGGATAGACAAACAGGATCATTAAGTTGTTGGCTAGTTGAATTTGGTTACTAAGCTAGGAGATGGTGTGATGTACTTCTGAGATTGATAGATATATGAAGTGGCTTGCGATAAGTAAAGAGGTTACGATTATAAGTTTAGAATTATAGAAGCTTCCGCCTTTTAAACCTTTTCTAGACCAATGTCTTATTATTTGCTTGAGGACAAGCAAAAGGATAAGTCTGGGGGAGTTGATAAGTCATGGATTTTACCCACTTTCAACCATGATTTATATATGTTTTGGGAAATAAAATGATACTTCTAGTGTCTTTTTAGAGATTTTACAGGTTCAGGTACTCATTGGTGTAAACTATCCATTATGGAGCTAAAATGAAGACTTTATGAAGATATGAGCAAAACGATGTTAAAGATATCGACTGATGCACGTTGGGAACAATCCGATAAAGACATTCACCATCGATCGATTGAAGACATTCACCATCGATCGATACAGAAGTCTTCCAAGCGATTAAATAAAGATTAAAAGCCCTAATTGCTTCACAAGAGTCTTAATATATACACTTTAAGTCCCTGACCGCCTGTTAAGCTATATTATGAGGGTTTTGTACTAGTTTAGACAGACTTCTGGAGAGAAATCTTTTTAGACCTAATTCATAGAGAAGCACCTAGCTACACTTTGAGAAGAACTTAGGAGTAGAGAGAGACTTTCTTAATTGCATCGTCGAATTCGTCAGCGAATTTATGTGTTTGATTATGGTTCTTGAATTAAATTGATTCGTCGTTCTGGTTCAATATTAACCTATCTTTGAATACCTACTGGACAATGAACTTGTCTTGGTACGCCATTAATAAACCAAACAAGGTGAAGAGATCTCCTGCTCCCTGACTCTGATCTGATCCCACGTTCTCAGAGTAAGAAATAATCCTTAAAGTTATCCTCATAATGTCACCAAAGCATTATATCCGTACCTGTATTTGAAACTGCTTCCCTGTATTCTCAATTTCATCTTAGACAGTGCCAAGACAATCAGTTATAGTATATTATTATATATAATAATCTCTTATATATTAAAAATAAGTGTTACAACATTTTAACTATGACATATGTCATCAGTAAAATGCTTTTCAAAATTCCTAGAGAAAATGTGGTTCATATAAATATATAATATATTGTTTTCAAACCAACTATAAAATAGCACAATGAGTCATAGTTAAAAATATCTTTGTGGTTCATTAATTGTGGTTCATTATGTTATTTTCGTAATATAACATATATTTTCGTATACCAATAACTTTTAATTGTGGTTCATTAATATAATCTCTTAATGCTATTATTAATGCTATTCATTCTTTCTTGAAATAAAAGTTACGAAATTACCTAATGTGATTAATATATATATATATATATATATATATGACAATTAATAATTTAAATAAGAAAGATTTGATATCAAAAATGTGTAATCTCTATTCTTTTTGTTAAAATTATATCGTGAAAATAAATTAAACAATTATATTAAATATATAATAAAAATATTAGATCTTTTCATATATGTTATATTTTGAATTTTTAAAAAGGATTATATATTAATAAAAAATTTAAAAATTCCACATAATTTTTTTTTGATTATTAGTTTATTTTTTTTAATATAACAAGATACAATTGATTATAAAATTATTGAGTAAGAAGTATCATTTAAAAGATATTCAGAATATATATATATATATATAATGACGCTTAAATTAAACTATACACCATCTAAAAATACATAACTATTTTAATTTAAAAGTTGCATTGAACAAGTTTAAGAATTTAATACTTTAATTTTAAACTTTAAATTGAACTTTTAAAGAAATTATGAATTACTATAAATATTAAACATCTCACATTGAAAATTATGTTATTAATAGTTTAAATTTTTGTTATAAAATATACAAATGATGATAAAAACATATAAGTACAAAGCTTCGTTTAATAGATAGCTAATTAAAAATATATATATATATATATATATATATTAATATCAATTATTGTTTTGATTTATTTATATAGAAGACTGTAAATAAAAAAGTGTGCTATTTTTTTGTTTATATGTTCGAGTTAATTTATAGTTACTTATTTCTTAACTATTATATCTATATATATAATAATTCTTTAAATATGTAAAAATCACAAAATAAATAATACTACATAAAGATAATTTGTATATTCAATTCTCATTCCACGTAATGTACAGATCTTAACTTAGTAATTATTACTTTTGATGATGTAAAAACATATTAGAACATATTATTGTTCTTTAATATTTTAAACCATTTATTATTTTAATATTATTCTAAAATTTATACTAAAAAAATTTATAATCATATAACTAAATTTAAAAGATATGTAATAATATAAAATTAATAATTTAGTTATTATTGTAAAAAAAAAAGTTAATATTTCTAATCTATTAGAGTATGATTATTGGTTGTCCCCCAATTTTAGTCCTTAGGTTATTTTAGTATTATAGTTAAGTTAAGAGTTGTTGTTAAGGATTTAGGTAATTGCGTAGATTATTGGACGTCCTTAATTTGTTAGTCTTTAGAGATATTTTTGTCTTTTTGTAAATAATGAGATATATAAGACAAAAATAAAATTGAACATAAGATATTGAAATTGCAAACATAATATTAAGAAAATTATAGAGAAATTTAAAAAAAAAAGAAAAATAAAATACAAACATCATAATATTTTTATTAAATCTCTAAAAATTTAAAATTTAGAAATTTTATTGAAGATGTCCAAATTTAGCCCATATGTTTTCAATCAAATCATTTTTTAAATGTTCATGGGCTTGTCTATTCCGAACTCTAGTGCGCCAATCCTTTAAATTCCCGAGATTGCTAGCCATTTCTACGGAAAATGTAAGATCAACATCTTCTGCTTGTGGATATTCGAAAACATCATATCGAGCAAATGATTCCCTTTCATCTGCGATGATCATATTATGGAGTATGATACATGCTCTCATAATGTTTGATATTTTGGCTTTATCTCATAATTTTGAGGGATTTTTGACAATGGCAAATCTAGATTGCAGGACTCCAAAGGCACGTTCAACATCTTTGCGAACAGATTCTCGAGTTTGTGCAAATAAAGAATGTTTCTCACCTTGTGGTAGCCGGATAGATTGAATAAAAGTTGCCTATTTGGGATAAATACCATCCGTGAGATAATAAGATAAATTGTACTCTGTTCCGTTGACATAATAAGTAACTTCTGGCGCAACTACGTTAATAATGTCATCAAAAACAGGTGATCGATCAAGAATATTAAGCTCGTTCATAGTACTTGGAGCTCCAAAAAATGTGTGCCATATCCAGAGGTCATATGAAGCTACGGCTTCCAACACAATTGTTGGCTTGTCGGTTCCTCGTGAATACATTCCTTTCCAACCATTGAGACAATTCTTCCACTCCCAATGCATACAGTCGATGCTTCCAATCATCCCTGAAAATCCCCGATCTTCTCCAATACAGATTAGTCCTTCTAGATCATCTGCCGTGGGACATCTTAGGTATTCGTTGCCGAACAATGAGATTATGCCGGCGGCAAATTTGTGCAGACATTTTCGAGCCGTACATTCACCTAGTCGAATATATTCATCCATAGCATCAGCTCCAGCACCATAAGCCAATTAACGAATCGCCGCCGTACATTTTTGGAGCGGTGATAGACCGGGCCTCCCGGAAGCATTGTGTGTTGGTTGAAAATGATCTATTTGCGTTGAGATACGATCCACTATACGCAAGAACAAGGGTCTACTCATTCGAAACCGTCGGCGGAATATATTGGGAGGGTATGTTGGCGTGTCTGAAAAATAATCATTCCAAAGCATTTGGTGGCCTTTTTCCCGGTTTCTCTCGATAAAAATACGAGGTTTTCGCTCTTTTGGTTCTGGAATAAGATCAGGGTTTTCCAAAAAATCATCAAAGATATCTTCAAAATCATCATCATTATTATCATTATGGTAATGATAATGAGAAGATGATGATGCCATTTGATTTGTAAAAAGGGAAGACAATTTTTTGAGAAAGGTTGACAAAGAAAATTGTTATCGGTTTTCTATATGTTTTGAGAGTGGTGTGAAATAATCATAGATATGTTTGATACTTTTATAGTGTACAAGAAACAAACATGATTGTTTGGATTCCCCACGAGCTCACCTAATTATTTGGTATGAATTGGTTGGTGTACACACTTAACACATGCCCTGTTACTCACTTAACACATTCCCAACCATTTGAATTAAATCACGAGCAACCATATGAATTAAATCACGAGCACAACAGTTTTTTAAAAAAGGTTCGTACATAACATAGGTCACATTACAGCATTCAAGTAGAGCATTCAAACATATTACACTAGAGTATTACAAAACGATCAGAACCAACACCATAACGATCACTCACACAAAGTCACTACAATCATGCTCTTAACACGTCACTACGAATAAACCTATCAGAACCAACACCATAACGATCACTCCCACAAAGTATTCGAAGCTAAACCCACTTCTGTTCCTTGAACTGCTATCAACTAACTGAGAAAGTAGCTTCTCCACCCTTACCAATTCTCCTCAGTCTCGTTACGGAGAGACAATGTGGGGTTTAGGTGTGTTCCGTAGTCATTAAAACCGGTGAGAAAATCAACCTTCTCGGCCAACTGCAGCGTATGAGTGTCACTGGCTCTCATCTCCTCCATAACCGCCACGTCCCACCACTTCCAAACGTGACACTCTTCATCGTTAGCATTTTCACAAGTGTAGTATCGCCTTCCTGGATCACTTCTACTCTGAGATGTTGCCAGTTGTGGTTGAGCACCACAGTAGCATGTTTGAGGGAACCCGAACTCAACCTCTGGCTGTGGAGGGTAGTGAACCTCTCTGTTGGTGTAGTTTAGCTGAGCTTGGTCCTCCCGAATAAGCGCTTCTGTTTCACTGTACCCACTGTCAGCTGAGTTGCAACCATACGCCTCTGAGGAAGAAGGCGGTGTGTAGCTGTAATCTAAACCCATCATTCACTTGACCTGCAATAATAAGTTAGAGAAGGTTAGATGTATACATTTAACAAACAAAGAAGTATATTGACAAGTTCTGAGAATTTAAAAAAAGAATTAAAACATTTAACAAATAAAGAAGTATATTGAGGAAGCAGGGAAGTATATTGAGAAACTCTGAGAATTTGAAAAAGAACTAAAACATTAAACCGATTCATTAAAAAAGATAGAGGTGGTACAAAGATAGAGGTAGTACATTCGGAATTTTGAAAACATAATTTAAACTACTTAGAACATAAAGGCAGACGACGTAGAACATGATTTAAACTTAGAACATAAGGCAAACAACCTAGAACATTATGTAAACTACTTAAGTCTCAGAAGTACGAGGCGAGTAGCTTGTTCTTGACCACTTCTTCAACCTCAGTGAGAGGTTCCTTTTTGGTAAGTAGGGTGTCTAGAATAGCAAGCTTCGAGAGCTTCTCCTTCATCGTCAAATCCTCCTTCTTCATCTCCCAAATAGTCGTGTACTCAGCCATTGACTTCCCCTGACCATTTTTCTTTTTAGCTTTAGCAGCTTTGATCCCTTCTGGTCGGGTCTCATGATTACCAACATCGGGGCTTGAAGCTTGGGATCCAGACGCAGCAGCTTTTCCCTTTTGAACTGGAGTTTTTTAAGTGTTGAGGCAAAGCCATTTCTGCTCATGCCTCAACACACACCACGCGTTTTTGAGGTTGAACTTCGTCTGGTGATCAGTGAAGAATATTCATGCGCCAACTTGAAAGTTTCAGTCTCGTGTTGACCATAGGTGATTTGTCTCTCTGCTGCTGAGTAGGCCGCGAAGAACTTGTTGACACAATCGTTGATTTTGTTCCACCTTTTGCTTGCAGTAGAGATCCTCTGTCCTTACACCACCATCTCTCGCGTGAGGACTTACCATGTAATACTCCCCTACTCGTTTCCAGAAGGTCGGAGAATTCTGATCATTTCCCACAACAACATCCTTAGATGTGTTGATCCAGGCACTGATCAGAACTTCATCATCAGCAGGCGTCCACTTCCTTCTGTTCTTACGCTCAGCTGGTGTTGGTTTAGGTTGAGGAGGCACGTCGGTTTGTTGGGAACTGAAAGGGGGTTCTCAGAAGCTCCCAGGTTCATGCTACTATGAAAACTTTCATAAGGAAAGTTTTCATTGATAACAGTCTCGTGTTGACTATTAAGAAGCCCTATATAACTAGAATCCATACCAATATAGAACAGAGAAGATTGAATAAAAGAAAAGGAGATGGTGTTGATTATAGAAGGCAGGTTGGTGTTAAATAGGCGAAAGTGTAGATTGTGGTAAGTTAGAGCACCATTACTGCAGTTTCTGTAATGGGTTTTAAAGATAATAGACTATTTAAATAAATCAAAACTAATTAAAAAGTTAGTTACCGATCTTTAATTTAGGTTTTTCGTAACCGATTACAAAAGAGTTTCTGAGGACACGTGTCAGCAAACGGAGAGATGTTTCATTTTTTTTCCTTTCTTCATCTTCTCTCCTCCTTTCCTCCTCTCTGCAATTCAACTTGTCTGATCCGTAACGAACGATGTCATCCTCCGCATCAATCTCATCGCCTTCTCTTGAAACTATTCTCCCAGTTTTTTGCAGAGGATTCTCGATCGAAAGCATCAATCAAGCAATCACCATGGGTCCAGATCTCGAACCGAAAATTTCCAGTCCGGCGATGGTGCCAGTTAAGGGTATGTCTTCTTCTTTTTCGTCCTTGCATGTTTAGTTCCATATGATGAATGAAACAATCAGTGTAAGTTTATGTTTCCCTTCGAATTTTGTTGTCGCAGGAAAATAATGTGAGATCGAAACACTGGTCTACCTAGAGGTTTTGGTTTCATCACCTTTGCTGACCCTTCTGTTGTTGACAAAGTTATCGATGATACATCTTCAATGACAAACAGGTCTAGTAGAATTCCTTGTTAGTTTTCTGATGTTTAATAGCATACATTTGTTAAATTTTGATCAATACAAACAGGTCTAGTAGCATTTTTTGTCTTCATCATAATATCACTTTCTGTTAGTTTTCTGAAACGTGACTAGTAAAACTTGTTTTGTCTGTGTAACATTGCAGGGTACTGCATCCGTGGTGCTTGCTGGGCTTATTGCGGCTCAGAAAGTGCTTGGTAAAAGCCTAGCTGACCATACCTTTTTTTCTTGGGGGCTGGAGAGGTCAGACCTGAAAACAGATATCAAATAAGCCTTTTACCTTCATGCTATATCTTTGATACCTTTGCTCCTTGTAAAGAACCTGTAAATGCATTGTTTTGTAGACTGGAGCACCAATCGATGAGACCAGGAAGAAGATTTGGCTTGTGGACTCCAAGATATTTTTGATTACATCACTGTTAGCTATTGCTTTCTTTTGTCCACTTACAAACATCCTTTGAATGATCTTGCAGGAATTGATTGTTTGCTCACGCACTGAATCGCTTCAGCATTTCAAGAAGCCATGGGCGCATGAACACGAGGCTGTCAAGGAGATCTTGGGATCTGTTAATGTACTTTAAACAACTTATCTTAATATCTCTTCATGCATGGATAACAGATCAACCTAAGTCTTCATAACATTTCTCTCAAATCAGGCAATCAAGCCAACAATGCTCATTGGAACCTCTGGTGTGGGGACGGACGACTTTCACAAAGGAAGTAGTGGAGGCCATGGCCACTTCAATGAGGTTTTGTTTCCTTTGTTCTATCTGCTTTCTTGGTATCTATGATCTTGTTTCTGATGCTTTTTTTTCTGTAATGTTGTGTCACGGATTTGCTATTGGAGTATTCTCTATATAAAGTTTGTGTATTCACCAAACATTTTATCACCATTCACTCTTTTTATTCACAAAACCAAAGTCATGCATTCTCTCTTTCTCTCTTTAATCACCATTCATTTTTTAAAAAAACCCTTAGCTAAGAAACTATGAATGGAGGACAGAAAATTAGTTGTTTCTTAACTAAATTCTTAAAACAAAATTAATATTTAAAAAGTGATTAAGAAACCCATATGGGGTTATAGGAATAATCATGCTCTTAGCCACTTAATGACTAACCATAAACCAGAAAGGTCTTTTCAGAAGTTATTACACAAACAACAACTAAAAACCTATCAAGTTTACTTTAACAATTTGAATCAACTAAAAGAGTATATCGTTTCAATCAAACTACGTTTCACACTACCTAGACAGAAATGGAACAAACTAAACCATCTCTCATCAAACTATGTTTCACACTACCTAGACAGAAATGGAACACACTAAACCATCTCTCATCAGACTGCATTTACAGAAATCCACCTAACTACGCCACAAACTAGCTTTCCACAAATTCGAAAACAATTGTAATTATTTTCGAAAGAGTCACATTAATAAACAATCTCTCATCACGCATATCAGACATAACATGGAAAGTCAAATAATAACTGGACTTCCAAAACTAATAAAGTATTTGTGTAGTATCAAAGTCTCTTTATTAATTTTCTTACGACATTTCTACAAAGAACTTGCTAAAATGGTATACATTAACTTCACAGAGAACAACTTATCATAAATGAAATCATGCATCAAAGAAAATCAAGTCAACAAACACAGTTTAATTAATCTCCCAACTTAAACCCTTTTCACAAATGAAATCAAGCATCAATCGATTTGTTTATATGCAGACATCGAAGACCCACCAAGATTAAGAAAAACCTAAATTTATTTCATTATCAATCCTTTTCCTTTTAAAATCGTATGTCCGATCTAAGAAACGGAAGACACAAAGCGTCAATCACACCTAAATCAACTAAAGCCGGTGAAGGAAAAGAAACACGTACCCCGTTTTGGTTTTAATCGTCTGTGAATCGTCGAAAGTGGAAGCAGAAAGAGTTCGGGAGAGATATCGCCTCTCTGTCGCCGCGGAGAAGAGAGAAAGGACAGAGAAAGGAGATAGAAGTCGGGAATGAACACGCGATGACACTTCCCAAATCCTTTTTTCGCCGACGGCTGAGATGATGCCACCTAAGGACAAAATCCAAAGTCCGTAAATAAGGAACGTAATTCGTTTATTATGTCTTTTTGATTTATTTTTTTATCCAAAAACACTAAGGCCCATGATAAGGACCACCTATATTCATGCTCTTAGACGCATTTTGACTAAAGTGACTCATTCAATGCCGAGATGCGGATGCGGTCGACGAAGAACAAAACAAAAGACTGGTCATATGTTCAAATTTTAGAGATGCTGCATGGAGATGCCATATGTCTTGAATCCAACATAATGAGCTGTTAGCTGTAATCAGTTTATGTTGACGCCATTGACATGCAAGATATACGCTATTACCAACAAACCTTTTTTTTTTTATTACCAACAAACCTGAGAGCCAAGCTTAGTGGACTGGACCGACGAGTCATTGCTTCACTCTCAACCGGTTCTCCCAACACAGCTTCTCATTTGTCATCTTACTTGCTACATAGTTTCAATTCATCCAACCATCCTGACTACGTATTTATAATAGTTTGCTTCATATTGGTTTCATCATCATCGTATGTCTTGTCTTGATTAATCTTTTCACTCTCAGCGTGAGCGTTTGTAATGGCTCTCCTTCTAAAAGGGGTTATGAAATGTAATTACAAAAGATCTATAACCAGTTAATATCCACACAGATCCATCAACTGATAAATAAATACCATAATTTAGAAATACTGTAGCTATAATATCTGGCTTGTGGCTCTGGATTTATTCTCAAGATAAGCGAAAAGTTTACACAATTACAATAAAACTATTTTCTTAACACAAAGGTAAAAAAAGAACACATTACAAAATAAAATAAAAACTAGACATCAACTGTACAAGTTGGAGGAGCGAGAAGAGGAACTTGACCATTAGAAGATCGATTAAATCTCATCCACACATCACACGTTGCATAGAATCCATACCTCCCAGTCATAATCGCACCAGCTTTCCAACGTAGCCTCCCTATAACCACCACTCTCATTGAAACAAGACCGTAAGCTTCATCACTCTTCAACCCGTTAGCCACTTCCGGCGAAACCGGTATCCCGGCGCCGCCCAGCACCGGAGCTATCACCACCGTAGATTTATGTCCTAGCCGAAGCGGTGGAAGTGGAAGCGGCGGCGTTATGATCTGATCTTTGTAGGTAACGTACATGGACAGCTTGTCGTAATGAATAGAGACTCTCCTGTTTGGGTTTCGGGCCAAGACGGAGAACTGAACGGAGGTTGAGATTAACGGCGGAGCCGTGAAGTTGAGGTCGTATATGGCTGCTCCGACGACGGTGAGACGTGGCTTGTGGGGACGGTAGACGAGCCAGAGTATTAAAGCGATGATTCCTAGTAAGACGAGGATGGAAAAAATGGCGCCGCAGAATGCGCGGTAAGCGTCTCCGCCGCCTCGTCGGTCGCCGTCTTTGGAGTAAGATTCCGGCGTTGAAGAAGCGGAGTGAGCATGCTTGTGATCTGCTTTGGTTGCTTGCTCTGCTTTTGCTTCTCCTTCACCCATGATTTAGGGTTTGGCGAGGAGTGAAGATAAGAAGCAAGAAGAGTTAAGTAGCTGAAAGTTTTTGTCTTCTTTTGTTTTGTTGTGTTCTAATAATTATTAACTAAGAGTAAGCACTAAACACTCTTATGATAGAGTAAATTTTATCAATTTATTAACTTAAAAAAGCTTTGAGCTGTACTTATCTGTTCTTATTACCTACCTTTAAGATGGTAATCGTTTTGTAAATCAGCCTTAAAAGTTGTTAACATAGGATTTGGATTACCAGTTTACGTTGTATAATATATAAAGTTTTCTTCTTCCTTTTCATTGTAATAATGTATATATATATTGATACAGAATTATTTGGGTAAGAGTTCAAATCTCGGTGCAACCAATTCACGTGACTGATGTAACGGTTGTGAATGAATATCCATCAATTTGCAAAACAAAAAATTGTACTTTGTATGAGAGACATAAATCTATGTGGCTACACGTTATCAATAAACATATAAGTCGCTGACTTATATGATGAGCGGTAATATAACTTGGTTCACGACAATTACCCATAAAACCGTACAAATCTACCAACTAGGGTACGACTTGAAAAAATTAGTAATATAAACAACTGTTTGGACGCCAAACTTTGAGATGTGGATTAAGCAAATGTTCTACATATTTCACAATTAATTACGTACAAATTGTTAAAATAGTAAAGCAATTAGCGTACATCATGAAGGTAGAGTAAGTGAATTGGCACTACAAGAAAAGTGCTTATCCTCCGACAAAAGTTTCCGAGAATCCTTGTTAACGGAAAATTTGTGATGAAATTCTGATAATCTACCGAGAACCTACATAATTTGTTGGAAACTAGTCGGAAAGTTCCGATATAAAAGTTTCATCGGAAATTCATCGATACGTATTCTCGGTAGTTTCTCGGAAAGGACAATGGTATNGCACTACAAGAAAAGTGCTTATCCTCCGACAAAAGTTTCCGAGAATCCTTGTTAACGGAAAATTTGTGATGAAATTCTGATAATCTACCGAGAACCTACATAATTTGTTGGAAACTAGTCGGAAAGTTCCGATATAAAAGTTTCATCGGAAATTCATCGATACGTATTCTCGGTAGTTTCTCGGAAAGGACAATGGTATTGCTTTCTCGGTAACACGTCGTAAAAGTAGACGCTATTTCATCGGAACCAGTTATTATTTTGATTTTTATTAACTTTATCAATTTTTATTAATTTTACCATCATTCAGTTATTAAAAGGAGACTGAGAAATATTTATAGCCATTCATTTTCATTGTTTATCTTTTACTTCTCTCCATCAATTTTCTTCGTTAATTTATTTCTTCTCTTCGACTCATTCTTTAATTTTTCTTATCTTCTCTCTCTCTTCTTTTTTTCCCTTCTTCCCACTGTCTCTTTAACAAGATCTGTTCTACTTTTTTTCAGATCTGTTCCTTTTTACTGGAAAAGATAACTCAACTCTTTTACAAGATTATTTTTGCCTACACGACAATTCTCCAGGACCTCCACGTTAATTAACGCTGCCGTTCATTCCACACCCACCATCATCCCTGTTTCTTCAATGGCCACCATCCTCGCCGTTTTCTCCACTACCACCGCCGTCACGGTTTCTTCCATGCTGTCGCCGTTTATCCGCGGCCACCATCCTCGCTGTTTATAAGGACCACAACCGTCACCGTTTCTTCCATGTCGTCACCGTTTCTCCCACCACCAGATCGACCGTAGATCTTTTGTCAAAATAAATTAGTTTATTATATTTTAATTAATTTTACATTTTTGTAATAACTATTTAATGATTTCAATATTATTTTCTATTTATTGATATATTTTGTTATTTTTCATTTATTTTTTTTTAATAATTTTTTTATACGTCGTCGGAACTGCCTCGGTACGTACCGACAACCATTATCGACAAACTTTCCGAGATTCATGTTTTCTCGGTAATTACCGACAACATACCGGCTTCTTGTTATTTCCGACCGTCAAACCCCGACATATTGGCATTTCTCGGAAAACTCTCGGAGATGAGGTCTTCCGACAATGTTCTGATAAAATTGAGTGTCGGTATGAGAGACTTTTTCTTGTAGTGTGGGTACCACAACATGTGTCATAGGTTTAGAAAAATACAACAGCCTTTGATGTCCACATAGAAGAATCTGCTATTTAAACACACCAACCGAGATACCCCACCGACACTGGGTCACCGACTGACCGACATAGATGGGCATTGGACTTTTCTGTTTCTTAATAGGCCTAAATCGTAAGCCGATATATACGTTTCATTGAGCCTAGATCATTTCAGTTAGGGCATCATTATGGGTGGGATTTGATTAAGGGCCTTAACATTTTTTATTATTATTTTTGTGTTAAGAGACTAAGCTAAGGACTTTGGCATAAGTAATTGATTATTGGTGGGATTAACTTTGTTTCTTACATAATTAAATTAATTGTTTTCATTAATAATTAATAACATACTAGGATAAGATCCGCGCAAACGCGGGATGAAACTGTTATTTTATTATATTTTGGAAAATGAAACAATAATTCAGTTTCATTTGGATTAAGGATGTTCAGTCTAGATATCGGGTTTCGGTTCGGTTTGATTTTTTTGTATTTCGATTATTAAAATATAACAACTATTCTAAATCTATATTTATTTTGGTTTGATTTGGTTTATATACAATTGGTTATTCCGTTTTATGCCAAAAAACATTATTATTTAGTTTGAGATCATATTATATATTATACAAATATATAATATGATCATATTTAGAGTCATATTGTCAAAAAGTCATTTATTAAAAAAATATTATATATTTAAATAAAAGAATAAAAACCCAAAAAGGCTTCTGTCATCTAATAAAATGATCAAATCTAGAATTAATTTCAAAAATTTAAATTTTGAAAGAAAAAAACAAAACAGAAGCATGAAAGAAAATTTTTTATATTCTTCCATATTTAGTGTTCATCAAATTAATATGTCTTCAATTGAATACAACTTTGTTTGATTAAGGATAAAAAAATGTAAAGAATTTCAACTAATTGTTGTCCATCAAATTTATAATCTTTAATTCAATTTAGTTACTATTAAAATAAAGCAAAAAGATAAAAAAAAAAAAGATTAAGAAAATAAGAAACCTCAGTTGCAGTAAATTGTTAGTTATTTATAGTTCAAGTGATTAACAAATTATAATTATAGTTCAACTCATGTAACAAATAGATCACTACAAGAAAACAGCGACATTCCGAGGGTCATTTTCCTTGGAATGTCATCGGAATACGTCTATTCCGACGACATTCCGAGGAAAATCGTCGTCGGAAATATTTCTTCGGAAAAAAATATTTCCTCGGAATTTCGTCAGAGACACTGAGAAAATACTGACGACTTTCGACGGACAAATAATCCGACGAAATTCCGAGGAAGAGCAGTCATCGGATTATCTCTACAGATGCTTCGTCGGACAAAATCGTCGGAAGAGGTCCGTCGGAAGATTCCGACGGACCAGTCCTCGAGATATTCCGATTGACGTAGCCGTTAGAATGTTCCGAGGACTTAACCTCCTCGGAAATTTCTGACAGCTAGGTTCATCGGAATATCCCGAGGATCCATCCGTTGGAATATTCCGAGGAGCTATTCGTCGGAATATTCCGAGGGATGTACTTCCTTGGAAATTCCTAATTTTTAAAAAAAATAATATATAATAATTAATTATTTTTAAAAAAATATTTATTTAATAATTATTTGAAAATATAACACTAAATCTGAAATAAAAAACATATTTTAATATTTTAAGTTTTAAAAGTAGAAATACAAATTAAACATTCAATTTTTTTAAAAACAAATAAAACAACCGACTAGAACTCCTGCGGGAACATACGTCGCATATCCAACAACTCTTGGTTCTTCTTCTTCGTTTCCTCCACTTCATTTTGCTGATCTGCCATCCTAGCAAGTATGGTCTCGTTCTGGGTAAGAATTGTGGCGTTTTGGTTCTCCAATGCTACGATGCGGTCATCCTTGTTCTGTAGCTGCTCCATAATTTCCGGATCAACAAAAGCCGGTTCTGAAGTAGAAGGAACTGACATGAAGCGACGAGCTAACCCGAACAAACGGCCTTTCTTCTTAGGAACCGCCTAGAAAAAAAAAACATTAAATTAAAACAATGAAAAAGACGATGACATGAAAAAATAGTAAAAATTAAATTGTGAATTAAAATAAAGATCTTACCGACTCAGCTAGTTCGTTGATTCGAGCTCAAGAAAGGATTGTGGAATCAGCAGTAGTGTCGTCGTCGTCAGACTGAAGCTGAGATAGACGTTGGATCTCTTCCTCCTTATGGGTTTCGACCAAGTCGATCACCTCCCTCACAACGGCATCCGAAATCTCTCTAGTCGCCTTGTCGGTATACGCCTCCCTCATTAGCACGAGGGAATCAACTGGCTCACCATCATTCTGTTTCGCCTGAAAAAAAAAAAAAGCATTTGTTAATAAAAAGCATTAAAAATTGAAATTAAAATTAAAAAAAATGAGATAGGTAAAAATTAAGATTAAAATTTAAAAAATGAAATAGGTATTCTTCCGTAAGTAATTTTGTGTCAGGATCCAAATGAGGTTGATCCATCCACGAACGATAATAATTTGAAGAAGACATGTTTTTGTGAACCAGATTCGTGTGTATAAGTGAGAGGATGAGAATATTGAGGGAATGAAAGGAGATAAGGGGTGCTTGTATTTATAGATGAAATGCTGCCGAAAATTCTGACGAAATTCCGACGGAATTTTAATTTTTCGTCGGAATTCCCTCGGAATATACAACGGTCAGAAATATCTCTCAGAATTTTTAAACTTCCCAACTGGCTCGTTAATGGCTATAATTAATCCTCGGAATGTCCTCGGTATATCCTGACGGAATGTCTGTTCCTCAGAATTTCGTCGGAATATTCCGACGAAACACAAATTTTACGTTTCCTCGGAATGTCGTCGGAATTCCATCGGAATTTTCCGAGGAACTCGTTGGCCGTCGGAAGTTTCCTCGGAATATGCCATAATTTCTTGTAGTGGATATTCATGCGTCGTTATAAATATATACATATTTACATGTTTCAGTTTAATCGGTTAAAAATCAAACAATATCCAAATCCTACGATTTTTATAAAATCACATATACTCGGTTTATACGGTATATACCAAAAAAACATATTATCGATTGTTTAATATTTTTTAATAATATAAAATTAAAAAAATAACTGCGATATTTAAATCATTGATAACAAAAAATTTCAATGTGAAAAATTTAATAAGTTCACAATTTATAAATGTTCTTGAAAAATCATTGCAGTTTTTGAAATTAAAATATTTCTGATCTTATATGATATATAGTTTAATCTATATATATATGTTTTATTATTGAATGATACTTTTTAATCATATGGTTTTAAAATCATGTGTATATTTTTATAATAAAAATGTTAAACGAATGATCATTAATTTTAACATAATAATTTTAATCATTTTTAGTCATTTATTCTCGTTTTTAAATTCAAAATATAACATATACGGAAAAATATAAAGTTTAATTTTATAGCTAATTTGATTGTTTAATTTATTTTAATAATATAAAATTAAATAAAAATGATGGAGGAGATATAAATTGTTATCAATATTTATTATTAGAAGCATTAATTGTCATATATATATATATTAGTCATTTATGATAATTTTGTAGGTTTTACTTAAGGAAAGAAAAAAAAAAGTAATTATATCAAGTGGAACAATCATAAATGCTTCTAGCGTAATTATTATATCATATCATCATATCATATAGTTTGATCAGTGAATGCATCTAGCGACATATAAAAATCGAATGTGGACCTACTTATTTTTTAATTGAATGTAATTGACTACCTAATTGAGTGACAATTAAGCGTAAGGTCTTTTTTAATTATTACAAAATTGAAGTTACAATTTTTCAAATGAATCACTTTTAATATATAGGAGATATAAAAACGAATTTTTAAATAACACATATAAAAGAAAATTTTAACATTAAAACTGAAAGCATAAGAAAATTACAAAAAAAAAAAAATTACAAATATCATAATAAATAAAAGCAAATAAACATTTTATTCGATTCATAAAAATTTATAAATTAAAAGTTATTTGGAAGATGTCCAAATTTAGCCCATATGTTCTCGATCAAATCATTTTTTAAATTGTGATGTGCTTGTCTATTCTGAACCCTTGTTCGACGATCAATTATATTACCGAGATTTGAAGGCATATTGACGGAAAATGTATCTACCTCTTCTCTTTCTTGAAATTCATCAACGTCATACTGAGTGGATGATGATCGTTCATCTTCGACAATCATATTATGGAGTATGGTACATGCTCTCATAATATTTTCTATCTTGTCTTTATCCCATAAATGAGATGGGTTTCAGACTACGGCAAATTTAGCTTGCAAGACTCCAAAGGCATGCTCGACATCTTTTCGCACAGCTTCTTGGGTTTGAGAAAATAATGAATTTTTATGACCTTGTGGTAGTCGGATAGATTGAATAAAAGTCATCCATTTCGGATAAATACCATCCGTGAGATAATATGCCAAATGGTACGGACTACCATTAACATAGAAATTTACTTCTCGCGTTATTCCGGTAATAATATCGTAAAAACGGGTGATCGATCAAGAATATTAGGTTCTTGCCTTCCTTAAACATTCCTTGACAACACAATCCCCCCAACCAATGTACTATACCAAGCCCAAAATCGGGTGAGCAACCGATAGGTTTCTTTTAAAGCTGGTTAATATCAATTACATCATCATATATAAATATGATCAACTATTTAAGTATATATGCAACCATGATAAACGATTTACCGAACAACAATTCCATAGTGTAGTTTTATCAACGAACGGTTCTACATTTACAACAACCAAAATTAGCATGGTCTAACGTACAGAAAATGACCATGTCCATTAAAAATCTTAGGTTTTATCACCATTGAACATGGACAAATAATTTTGAAACTCTAATTTTTGTGATTATTGGATGGACCATATTCATCATATTGTCCAAACCCATTAATGTTTATTGTCTAATGATCTACTGGTTTTTGTTCATTTATAATCCACGTGGACATGGATAAATGGCCGATCCACCCATTTGACAACTATATACGTATAGACGGCAAATCGACTATAACTAAAATTATTTTTCTCAAATTACTTTAAACTGATTTAAATTTGTTTGAATTCGTTAAATCATTTAACATCAAAATGGTGACTAATTTGATTATATTTTCTTAACTGTTAATTTATATGATCTCTTTTCTCTCCTTTTTAGTATATCTTCTTTTAAAATGTTTTATCAAAATAATTTTCCTAATTAACACACAAAACTTAAAATCTGTAACGATAAAATATATACTAATTAAAGAAATAATTCGTTCATCTCTATGATTTTCATAAACCATTTTATCTAGTCGTTAGTCATAACAACTGTCTGTAAATCGAACATTGTGTTTTTTTTACAATATTTTATTATCTGAGATATATGGATAATTAGAATAGAATACAACAATCAATAAAATAAAATTATCTATTGAAAAGCATTGAATACTGTTTAATTGTGTATTTAAAGACATAAAACTTTTGTATGTTGGTTGTTCTATTTCGGTCTGGTTTGACAGACTACCTTAAAAAAAAATTAATAGCTAAATTGTTATTTTTAATACAAAGTATTCACATTGAACATAGCCCAATAAAACCTTGAAAGATCGAACCTAGTTTGGGCTTTTAGCCTTAGTGAAGCCCAATTAGCTAACATTTCACAGTGAAGAAGAGTTGCCTCATCTTTCTTCTTCAGAAGCATCTGTGACACTTCTTTGATCAGATCTGCGTTTCGCCGATCACTAGAACTAAATTACTACAATGCCATCGACTCCGATTAGATCGATGGCGGTTACAAGACAACCGGAGCTCGAACAAGACGACACGGCCGTGGAGTCGATAGATTCCTCCGCCGTCAAATTCGGCACACCGGAAGCGTTGGAGTACGTACGCTCACTCACCGACGTAGGCGCGATGACGCGGCTCCTCCACGAATGCATCGCTTACCAACGGAGCTTAGACTCAGATCTCGACACGCTTCTCTCTCAGCGAACGGAGCTTGATCGCAGCCTCGTCGACCTCCAGAAATCCGCGGAGATTCTCGATATCGTCAAAGCCGATGCAGATCACATGCTCGGGAACGTTAGATCGACCTGCGATCTCGCGGATCAGGTGAGTGGGAAGGTGCGTGAGCTCGATCTCGCTCAGTCTCGTGTCAATGTGACTCTCTCCCGCATCGACGCGATTGTGGAGAGAGGGAATTGCATCGAAGGAGTGAAGTCTGCTTTGGATTCGGAGGATTACGAATCCGCGGCGAAGTTTGTTCAGAGGTTTCTCCAGATTGATTCTCAGTATAAGGATTCTGGTTCTGATCAGAGAGAGCAGCTTCTTGCCTCGAAGAAGGAGCTTGAAGGTATTGCTAAGAAGAAGCTCTTGGCGGCTATAGATCAGAGGGATCATCCAACGATCTTGAGATTCGTGCGGTTATATTCTCCGTTGGGGATGGAGGAGGAAGGTTTGCAGCTCTACGTTGGTTACTTGAAGAAGGTGATTGCTATGAGAGGGAGGATGGAGTATGAGAACGTGGTTGAGCTCATGGAGCAAGGAGTAGAGCAGGTGAACTTCGTTGGATGTTTAACTAATTTGTTTAAGGACATTGTCATGGCTATTGAAGAGAACGATGAGATTTTAAGAGGTCTTTGTGGAGAAGATGGTGTTGTTTATGCGATATGTGAGTTGCAAGAGGAGTGTGATTCTAGAGGTTCTTTGATATTGAAGAAGTATATGGAGTTTAGGAAGTTAGCTAGGTTGGCTTCTGATATCAACAATTCTCCAAATTTGAATCTGCTTGCTGGTGGAGCGTCTGAAGGACCAGATCCTAGAGAAGTAGAGCTCTATGTGGAGGAGATACTGTCTCTGATGCAGTTAGGTGAGGATTATACGGAGTTCATGGTGTCAAAGATCAAGTCTTTGACTTCGGTTGATGCTGAGTTGTTGCCAAGGGCTACGAAAGCGTTTAGAAATGGAAGTTTTAGCAAAGTGATTCAGGATGTCACGGGATTCTATGTGATACTAGAAGGGTTCTTTATGGTTGAGAATGTGAGGAAAGCTATTAGGATCGATGAGCATGTACTAGACAGTCTTACTACTTCAATGGTGGACGATGTGTTCTACGTGCTGCAGAGCTGTTTGAGGAGAGCGATTTCGACTTCGAACATCAGTTCGGTGATTGCTGTGTTGAGCAATGCTGGTAGCTTGTTGGCTAATGATTACCATGAAGCTTTGCAACAGAAGATTAGAGAGCCGAACCTTGGTGCTAGGTTGTTCTTGGGTGGTATCGGTGTGGAAAACACTGGAACTGAGATTGCAACTGCTTTGAACAATATGGATGTGAGCTGTGAGTATATTCTCAAACTGAAACATGAAATCGAGGAGCAATGTACTGAGGTATGTACTCGTAGTTAGTGATTAACGTGAGTATGAATCTTAAGGAACAACAATCTGGAACCAGTTATAGGCAGTGATTTAGAACAGATAAGTTGTTTGGTAGATGTAATGTAGGAATTGTTCATCCCACCATGTAGATTAGCATCCGGACAAATGGGTCTCACTTTCTTTATCTCTTGCTCTCATCACAGGTGTTTCCTGCACCAGCAGATCGAGAGAGGATAAAGTCATGTCTGTCCGAGCTAGGGGAGTTAAGCACCACGTTCAAGCAGTTACTCAACTCAGGTATGGAACAGCTTGTAGCAACCGTAACACCAAGAATCCGTCCAGTTCTAGACACCGTAGCTACCATAAGCTACGAGTTGACAGAAACAGAGTACGCAGAGAACGAGGTGAACGACCCGTGGGTCCAAAGACTTCTCCACTCGGTGGAAACAAACGCTGCGTGGCTCCAACCGCTAATGACATCAAACAACTACGACTCGTTTCTGCATCTCATAATAGATTTCATAGTGAAGAGACTAGAAGTGATAATGATGCAGAAACGGTTTAGCCAGCTTGGTGGGCTTCAGCTAGACCGAGACGCAAGGGCTTTGGTTAGCCATTTCTCGGGTATGACTCAGAGAACAGTGAGAGATAAGTTTGCTCGGTTAACTCAAATGGCGACGATACTGAACCTGGAGAAAGTCTCAGAGATTTTGGACTTCTGGGGAGAGAACTCTGGACCTATGACTTGGAGACTCACACCGGCTGAGGTTAGACGGGTCTTAGGTCTTCGGGTCGAGTTTAAACCAGAATCAATTGCTGCTCTCAAGTTGTGATGTTACTTTGCTCTTTTGTTTATGTTGTCAACTCACAAATTACTCTGTTTTGGTGTTGATATATTCTTGTTATCGTGTATTGCATAGTGCCATGAGCAACGCCTCAACGGTTCAATTTTTCCTTTTTTTTTTCCTGGACACAACTTTTCATTAAAACTTAAACGTTCTAGCTACAACGGGAGAATGAGATCATCATGATTCTACAACCATTCAATGACTTTAAAACAATAAAATAGCCATAGTGAAAACTCTAGGATTAAACGACAGCGAACTCAGGGTCAACTCATGAAGTCACTGCGCAATGTGAGATGACGATTGCTCACCATCCATGGTCGGGGAAGAAATTGGAGCCGCCGAGCCAAGGCGAGACAACCAAAGGGGTAAGTCCATGCCTGTGCGGCCGTGCCTCAGTTAAACATTCGCTTAGGACACCAGATTTTTAAGAAAATAAATAGCTTTTTTTTTTTTTGTGTCATCAGAAAACAGACTCATATTGACTCTGTGCACCACACTGGGAATTCTGTATCCATGTGAACGACAAAGGACAGCTGCTTTCTGACACTTCGTGCTAGACAGTCCGCCTTTGTATTCGTCGTTTGTGGTACATGAATGATGTCCGAGCTGAGGAAATTTTTTTGAAGGGTCTTGATGTCTTCCAAGTAACTTGCAAACGCAGGTCATTTTCTGGTTCCGAAACCGTCTTCACCAATTGAGAACAATCCGTCGCAAAAGTAACCCGAAACTATCATAAATTCCTCATACACTCCATTGCCCAAAGTAAAGCTTCCACCTCCGAATGGAGGGGAGAAATGGTAGCCCTAACATTTCGTGCTCCCATCAAGCCGTCATAACCTGCTAGAGTGCTATACCAACCTTGTTCGAAGAATATCTCGCCTTCCTTCCAAGACCCATCTATAAAGCACCAACGTCCGGGAATCGTTGGGAGGGTTGAGGCCTCAACATGTTGTTCTGTTTTGTGATATTTCAAAGTCTGTGCTTCAGTCCAAAGTGTTGATTCCGTTTCTGCAACTTCAAGTGTTTCCCGAGGATCTATATGAAGGTTGCTGAAAACCTTATTATTCCTTAATTTCCATATGTACCATAGGATCTAGAAAAAATGGTGGTCTTCAATTGCTGGAATAACTCTCCAGAATAAATGATCCATATTTGTGAAAAGAGAACCAGTGTGAAAAGAGAACCAGTGGGAAAAGTCACCCGGTTCAAATGGATCTTTGAGAGTGCCAAAACTTGACGAACTGGAGGACATTCAAAAAATACATGATTTATTGATTCCTCTGGAGCACCACATCTGTCACAGCAAATATCCCCTTGTAATCCTCGCGCTTTCAATTTTTTTCTAACTGCTATGCACCCCGATACCAATTGCCATAAAAAATGTTTCATTTTTGGTGGGCACCGAACTTGCCAACAATGCGCTTTCAAGCTATCCACTGTGGGTCCTAGCATTTAGGTTGTTTTTCCCTATCAGGATAAACCTGTTCAATTTGATATCCTGTTTTGACCGTGTATTTTCCATTCTTAGTGAAATGCCATCCATCCCTATCTCCCATATAAGTCATACTCAAAGGTATACTCTCAATAATTTTTGCATCTTGAGGATCCACTAACATCCGAATAGCCTGTGAATTCCAAGTTCGCGAAGTTGAATCAATGAGGGAATCAACTGTAAGATCAGGGTAACTGTTATGATGATTTTTATTTGCTGGTCTCGGGCGAGTGGATGGAATCCAGGGATCGTTCCATACAGATATTGAAGACCATGAACCCACCCACTTAATTAGTCCTTTGCTAACCAGAGATCTAGCAGAAACAATACTTCGCCAGCCATAGGACGTGGAGTATGATCGGATCGATTCTAGGGGTGAAGCATTCTTGTAATACCGTCTTTTAAAGACTCGAGAAAACAAGGTATTTGGTTTCTCTATCAGTCGCCATAGCTGTTTGCCCAACATGGCTGTGTTGAAATCCGTAAGATCTTTAAACCCTAAACCACCTTCTTCCTTTTCTAAACATACTTTATCCCATGATTTCCAATGTAAATCTTTCATTTATGTAAAGATTAAGGGCATAATATATAATTATAAAAACATGAGACTACACTAAGAAAACGCGGTGGTTGTAATGAAAACATGGGTTTTATAAGTAACAGAAATGTAGAAAAGTCGTTAATTATTTATGAATGAGAGTAATTAAAATGGTTGACTTGACAGTATAGTTTTTGTTGTGACGGATGTGAGAAGATACAAATTAATAGATTGAATAAACAATGAAGAACGATACAGAGATTTAACGTGATTTAATTCACGGACAAAAAAATACTTTATTAGTGAAGGCTAGTTTTTAGAGTACAATTCCTGTTACAAAATAGGGTAAAACTCTAAAGATATATAAGAAAGCGTTTGATGAAACTTTCCATATTTCTCAGATTTGACAATCGACCGATCCAAAGCTCCTGGATCGACTGATCTGTGTCAGGCCATATCGACCAATCCATGAATCCTGGATCGATCGATCTGTCAGATCGCAGATTCAAGGCATATTTCAATAAATCTCCACCTTGACTTGAATCCTCCATAATCAGATGTACCAGAATGCACTTCTTTGTGCTTAGATGAACCAGACTCTCTCTTTGTCTCAGATGTTCCGTCGAACTCAGATGTCAGATGTCCCGTCGGACCAGATGCTCTTCAGAGCCAGATGCCCTCACTTGGGCCAGACGCCCATGAGGGCCAGATTTAACAGTTTGAGATATTCAGCAAGTCAAGACAATGCTTGACTTGCTATGAGGAACCGGCTTAGTGAACATGTCCGGATGATTATCAGCTGTTCCTACCTTCTTCACTTCAATCCTCTTCTCATATCTCAGAAAATGGTATCTTACATCAATATGCTTGGTTCTCTCATGATGAACCTGATCCTTGGTTAAACAGGTAGCACTCAAGCTATCACAGAACACAGTAGCTTGATCATGATGAAGACCAAGATCACTGACCAATCCTCTTAACCATATTGCCTCCTTAGCAGCTTCTGTCAATGCCATATACTCTGCCTCAGTAGTAGACAAAGTCACTGTTGACTACAAAGTCGCCTTCCAGCTCACAACAGAACCACCCAAAGTAAATACGTAATCAGTCATAGATCTCATACTGTCCACATCTCCTGCATAATCAGAATCAGAATACCCAGTAACCAGTCTTAGTTCTCTCATGATGAACCTGATCCTTGGCTAAACAGATAGCACTCAAGCTATCACAGAACACAGTAGCCTGATCATGATGAAGACCAAGATCACTGACCAATCCTCTCAACCATATTGCCTCTTTAGCAGCTTCTGTTAATGCCATATACTTTGCCTCAGTAGTAGACAAAGTCATTGTCGACTGCAAAGTCGCCTTCCAGCTCACAACAGAACCACCCAAAGTAAATACGTAATCAGTGATAGATCTCCTACTATCCACATCTCCTGCATAATCAGAATCAAAATACCTAGTAACCAGACTTGGATCCTTATCTCCATATACAAGAACCACATCAGATGTACCTTTAAGGTAACGGAAAATCCTCTTCACAGCCATCCAGTGCTCCTTTCGTGGCTGAACCATAAACTTACTCACAACACTGACTGCATGTGCAAGATTTGGCCTTGCACAGACCATATCATACATCAAACTTCCTACAGTGCTAGCATAAGGAACTCGTGACATATAATTGATTTCCCCTTCAGACATTTCATCACTCATGGTAGGATTAAAATTTGCAGCACATGGAGTATCGATAGGCTTAGCATTAAGCATCTTGAATCTCGTGAAAACCTTTTCAATGTAGGCCTTTTGTGAGAAGAACAACTTCTTCTTCACCCTATCTTTGAAGATATCCATCTCTAGAATCTTCCTCGCAGCAGCCAAATCCTTCATCTCAAACTCAGAATTCAGTAGCTCTTTAAGCTTCTGAACATCACCCTTCTTCTTGGCAGCTATCAGCATGTCATCTACATACATCACCAGGTAGATATACGATCCATCCTCCACCTTGCTCATGTAACACACAACAATCATAAGGACTCATGTCGTAGGCCAACTTGACCATATAGCTGTCAAACCTCTTGTACCATTGTCTAGAAGACTGCTTAAGTCCATAAAGTGACTTCCTCAACTTGCACACGTGATGTTCCTTACCAGGAACCAGAAAACCCTCAGACTGTGTCATATAAGTCTCCTCTTCAAGATCTTCATGAAGAAAAGCAGTCTTCACATCAAGTTGCTCCAACTCCAGATCCCGACGTGCTACTATCGCCAATAACACTCTAATAGAGGTGTTTCTGACAACAGGTGACAAAATCTCCTTGTAGTCCACACCTTCTCTTTGATTGAAACCTCTAGCAACAACTCGAGACTTATACTTAACTCCCTCTTCTGGTGATTGACCATCTTTGATCTTGTAAATCCACTTGTAAGTCACAACTTTTCTCCCAGCTAGTAGTGTGACCAGATTCCATGTGTGATTCTTCTCATGAGGTTCCATCTCATCTCCCAAAAGCAAACCACTTCTCAGATGCATAACTTGAGATGGCTTCTCTGTAAGTAGACGGCTCGTAAGTGTCTACTTCCTTTGCAACCTGTAGTGCATAACCCACCATATCTTCAAACTGATATTTTGCTGGTGGCCTGACATCAACTCTCCTTGGTCTATCTTTAGCAATACTGCGTTTTTCAGACCCAACATGTTAACTTTCAGAATTAGAAGACTATGGTTGTTCGTTTGTCAACGATCGCTCGATCTTTTCTTCCAATGTCGATCGATACTGACCATCTGACATCGATCGACACTGAGCATCCGACGTCGATCGACACTGTTGATCCGTCATCAATCGACATGGTGGATCCATCATCGATCGACACGGTTCATCCGACTGCACTTCCTGCAGCTCCACCTGCTTGTCAAAATCCTCCTGCTCTGCTTCTGAAAAGACTCATCCGAAGCTTTGATCATAGAACTCTCATGAAACATAACATTCCTGCTCATGATCACTCGTTTCTCAGAAGGAGACAAAACTTTGTATCCCTTGACACCATCTCCATAGCCCATAAACACTCCTTTCTTCGCTCTTGGTTGCAGCTTTCCTTCATCAACATGATAGTAAACTGTACAGCCAAAGACCCTTAGAATGGAGTAATCAGCAGACTTGCCTAACCACACCTCATGAGGTATTCGACACTCGATCCATGTATGTGGTCCCAGACTGATCAAATAACAAGCAGTGTTCACTGCCTCAGCCCAAAACCTCTTCTCTAAACCAGCATTAGACAGCATGCACCTCGCTCTCTCCAGCAATGTCTGGTTCATTCTCTCTCCTACACCTTTCTGTTGTGGTGTATACCTGATTGTATGAGGCCTAGCAATCCCTGCATCTTTACAGAACTGATTGAATTCTGATGAACAGAATTCCAAACCATTATCAGTACGAAGCCTCTTAATCTTCTTCTCAGTTTGATTCTCCGCCAGTATCTTCCACTATAAAGCTGTTGAAAGCTTCACTTTTGTGCTTCATGAATGTTATCCAAGTTTTCCTCGAACAATCATCAATCATGGACACAAAATACCTGTGACCCTTCAGCGACTCCACCTTGGAGGGACCCCAACAACCTGAATGGATGTAATCTAGGGTGCATTTTGTCTTGTGAACAACCTTTGGGAACTTCTTTCTATGTAGCTTCCCAAACACACAATGCTCACAAAACTCAAGACCCTTGGTCTTATGACCACAAAAAGATCATGCTTCGACATAATATGCATCCCACGCTCACCCATATGTCCAAGCCTCATATGTCACAACTTGTCCATATCTTCCTTGCGAACCTCTGGAGATGTAATATTTGCTGAACATGAAACCATAGAACCATCAAGCAAGTACAGTGTACCATGAATGAAACCTCTCAAAATCACAACTGAACCTCTGTAGACATTTAGAACCCCATCTCCACCTGCATACTTGAAACCTCTGCTATCCAAAAGACTAACTGAGATCAAGTTCTTCAGTCAATGTACAGATTCTACCCTCATGTGTCCTAAGCTTAATGGAACCAATTCCTGCAATATCACAAGCAAAGTCATTCGTCATCTTGATCTTGCCATCAATAACTTCCTCATACTCTGAGAACCATTCTCTTTTGCACACATATGATAGGATGCGCCAGTGTCCAGAACCCATACATCCCTAGAATGTGTTTTTTCCATGAGCAACTAACGCTATATCATTATCAGATTTAGCTTCATCCTCGGCTACAGCAGCGAAACCAGTCTGCCTCTTCTTCTTAGGGAAATCTGATTTCCAGTGCCCTTTTTCTTTGCAGTAATTGCAAATATCAGTTGGCTTAGGACCCCTTGGAAACAACTTTTTGTCTTTCGACCTCTTGCCTTTTCCAAAATTCTTTCCACCACCTACAAACAACCCAGAAGCTTGGTCATCTGTACCAGAACATGATGCCTTGTGACGCAACTCCCTGCTATAAAGTGCCGACCTGACTTCCTCCAAACTCATTGTATCCTTACTCCCTATGAATGACTGAACAAAGTTCTCATAGGAGTTAGGCAGTGATACCAAAAAAATCAGTGCTGCATCCTCATCCTCCACCTTAACATCAATATTCCTCAGATCCAACATAATGAAATTTAGACTGTCAAGGTGATCCTGAAGTTGTATACCTTATTGCATCCTCAGAGAGAAAAGACATTGTTTCAGAAGTAGCTTCTTAGTTAGAGACTTCGTCATGTATAGACTCTCTAACTTTGACCACAAATCAGCTGTAGCATCAACACCAGAAACCTTGATGATGATCTCATCTGCCAGACACAACAAAATCGTTGAATACGCCTTCTCTTCAGTATCCTCCATCTCAGCAGTAATATGTTCAATCTTCTTCCCTGACAACGGTGCCCAAAGACCTTGTTGCTTCAGCAACGCCTTCATCTTGATTTGCCAGAGACTGAAACTGTTCCTTCCAGTAAACTTATCAATCTTCAAGTTTATCCCATACATCTTCTCACCAAATTCAACCCGAAGCTCTGATACCAGTTTGTTGTGACAGATGTGAGAAGATACAGATTAACAGATTGAATAAACAATGAAGAACGACACAGAGATTTAACGTGGTTTAATCCACGGGTAAAAAGAGTACTTTATTAGTGGAGGCTAGTTTTTCAAAGTACAATTCGTGTTACAGAATAGGATAAAACTCTAAAGATATATAAGAAAGCGTTTAATGAAACTTTCCATATTTCTCAGATTTGACACAATCGACCGATCCAAAAGCTCCTGGATTGACCGATCTGTGTCAGGCCAGATCGACCGATCCATAACTCCTGTATCGATCGATCTGTCAGATCGCAGATTCAAGGCATATTTCAACAGTTTTATGTGTACTAGTTAGATACGCTTCGCGCAAGCGCGGAGCCGGTATCATTATGTTTGCGTGTATTTTTCTCGATTGTTGGTTTAGTGAATTTTTATAATAACACCAAATAATAATGAAATAGAAAGAATGTAGCAAGAGTGTAAAGTGAAAATATTGTATATATAATGTGTTAAATGTTATTTATATGTTTATAGAAATAGTTAGGCTATAATATAGTTTTTAGTGTGTAAAAGTAGGTTTCTATTTTATTTTATTTGATGTAAACAGTTTTTATATCATAGGTCAAAACTTGATATAATTTTGTATTTATAGTATTTATATTTGTATTAAACGATTTATCAATTTGAAAATAACCTTAATTAAGTTAATATTCATTGTTTAGGTTTCATTAGATAGGTTTTTATAGATGGATTTTTGTAAGTTTGGGTTTTGTTCATAAATGATGTGGCATTTTTTATCTACGGCATCATCGATTGTGGGAAACCATTCGCCGGAGTCTGAAGCCATTGGTGAAGAGTGTTTTCAATGAAATTATAGTAGCTATTAAAATGTAAGAGAAATTACATATTCATTTAATAAATTAGGAAAATACTTAATTTTTCTTAGTTTTCTTTAGTTTTATTTCGCATACAAAAATTTTGAACATATATATTAGGAAATATGTGCAATGATATAATTTTTTAAGCTCTTAATCTATATTATTCAAGCCTCCTTAAGTCATGCATGTAGGTAGTCGCGTGGGACTCACCTTTTTTTGTTTTTTGATCTGTTCGTTTTTGAATCCATTTTTTTATTATTTTTGGGTTGAACTATAATATAATAGAACAGTTTTAAGGTTCCTTGGCCATCCACGTAGGAAACCGCGTGGGACTCATTTTTTTTTTGTTTTTTGGATTATTCGTTTTTGAATCCATTTTTAACTGTTTTTGGATTTGAACATGTTAAGATTTAGGGTTTATTCAAATATTTTGATCTTTAAAACAATAAGCCCAAAGAAAAAAAAACATAAAAATATTATAAATAAAAAAATCCATATAATAATAACCCAAATAAAAAATCAAAAATACATGATTGCTGGTTGTTTGAACCCACGCACTTGCATGATCAACTAGACACCTTATACCACTCGGTCAAAGTGTATTTCGTTGTTCATAATCATCTTATCAAGACTATAGTTTTTTTAATAAAACACACGCTCCCACAAAAGTGCTGATGTGGCGTTTTGTGGAGCTTAGGAACTCCACAATTATAATATAGATTTTCTAAAATATTATTTTGTAACTAAATATTCTGATAAAATTTACCCTTTGTTTAAATATTTTAGTGACTTAAATATTTTATCTTAGAAAATTATATTCCATTTAAAGATAAAAGCTTGATTAGTAGTTTCGTGAAAATTACTGTGTTATAATTACTCTTATATGTTTCTAACTTTATAGTAATCTATATTATTGTTATTTTTCAACATTATGTATTATTATTTTTATTTCATAAGCTTTTATTTGTTAAATTTGTATTGTTTTCGACAACTATAAACGATCACACAAGGTTCTGGGGCAACATCCCTTAAGCTGCGATTTCATCTGGTTTTGCTTCTGCCTCCATCGCGGGTTTCGAAGGGATCTCTAACCACCAAGAAGCAAAAGGCTAAGAAGCTGACATAACAAAGCTAAGATGTTTGCATGGCGGCGTAACTAAGATGTTAGAGGTCATAAGTAATTTATTAAGAGATTTTCTAAAAGTGTTTTTTTTTATAAATTTAAAGACTTTTTACCATTTAAATTTTTTAAAAAAGTTTGGAAACCCTCTGCCATTGTTTCAGTTCGCTATGTTCTGGATCACCTCTGGATGTTTGAGAGCAGCAAAGAGACAAAGACGCAAGCGAGAGGAACAAAGGAGTCATGGTGCAGCGAGATCCTCGTGTCTTGAGCGTGCAGGGTCAGCCAAAACTATTTTAAGGCCCCATTCAAAATAAAATTTTGGACCCTTTTTTTTTAAGGAAATTTTTTTTTATAAACATTTAGGCCCTTTTCTTAAGCTAAAAAATCTCAAAATTATTATAGATCCTAAGCAGTTGGTTATTTTGACTCCCCTATAGGCCGGGCCTGTGAGCGTGGCTAGGATTTCTTCAATGAAGTGAGTCAAACCATTTTTTTTTCATATATATAAACTATATGTATGACATAATCTTTGTTGCATGATTTGAAGTATGAGTAGGTAAGAAATGTGAGATCCGAACTCAATCAATATATGATGTGAGATTAAAAAAATACTCAAATGATTATGTAGAATGATATAAAACATATTTGAATATGAAATGTTATTAACCAAATCTGAATTGATAACCTGAAAAATACTAAAATTTTGAAAAGCTAAAAAAAATCCAAAAATCGATTCAAAATTTTGAACTAGTATTGAAAATAATTACACGAAACACAAATAAGTACCTAAATATTCAGATCTAAGTTTATTTTGTTAAAAATAATTGTTTGAAACATACTCATGTTTATTTTAATATGGTCTAAAATAATCCGAACCTAAACTCTTTGTAGCTCAAATTCAAAATAAGTACCATTATAAAATGATTTACAAATTATATTTGAACCTTATCTTGAAACTGAATATATTCCCTTAGTGAAAATATTAAAATTTTGCATAGATATCAATATAAAATAAAATTTAGAAATGTTTAATATGTTACCTAGATGGCAGAACATAAATCATTCCATTCAAATACATGTACAAACTAGTTCAACATGTCTTGGTAGGATACAACTTGTATATTTTTTTATAACATGAACACTACTAATAAACCTTATCTTGAAACTGAATATATTCCCTTTGTGAAAATATTAAAATTTTGCATAGATATCAATATAAAATCAAATTTAGAAATATTTAATATGTTACCTAGATCGCAGAACATAAATCATTCCATTAAAATATATGTACAAACTAGTTCAACATGTCTTGGTAGGATACAACTTGTATATTTTTTTATAACATGAACACTAATAATAAAACTTAGGACTTTGACGCCAATGTAATTATTAGAGTTAAATACTTTTTTGAGGCATGCACACTAATCTATATTTGTTTAACACATCAACATCAATGCTAAATAATTTAAAAATTAAAATATAGTTTCGACTTTCCGGACCGGTACTTATCCAAACATGCTCAAGTTCAAAGCAGATAAATCCCTAATGAATTAAGTCTGAAAGACTTGATTTTGTGGAGCTTATATAATTAAGCCCAAAACCGGTTATTGATAGAGCTGAGCGAGTTTGGGCTGCGAGATTCCGCCATAATTGACATGTCTAGATGGTTGCGACGATAAATGTGGGGACATGGACTTGGGAATAACATTCACTTGATTCTTTTCTTTAAATGCATATATGTATATACAATGCCGGCTTAGAGCATGTGCTCTAGGTGCATTTACACTAGATCCTCTTATTCTGTTGCCATTTTCTTTAGAAAATTAGGGCCCTAATTTGATAAACAGCACATAGATTAGGGGTCTCATTTTAAAATTTACAAATAACATAGTATAACTTCTTTTTATATGAGCACCAGGTCCATAAAATATCTGAGCCGGGCCTGTGTATATATATGGGCAAAACACATAAGCCCTCTCTGCATCCTTACCATCACTAATTCCACTTAAACACAGACAACTTTTTTTGTTAAAGGAAACCAGGACAACTTACTCTCTGTATCCTGCCAGTTCATCTTTATGTGTGGTTAGCACAGATGCTTCTGCACCCCTCGGTCATTACATAATGCGTCGTGTCAAATGGACACACAAGAGTGGTGGACTTTCTGTTTCTTATTTAGGTCGAGTTCTGCTCCATATATACAAGCTAAGACGTAATCAGATCCGAGTAATTCTCGATCTCTAGTTTCCTAAACAGACAGCTAAAGACTACATGCAAATATAAAATTGAGAACTTGATCAAGTATAATCTCTGATACTATCTTTGTGTATCTTTACTTCCTCCTCAAGCATATCTTCTTTCCCGCTCAACACGTCGGGAATATAGAATCCCCATTCCCCTCCCTTTATATCTCTTCATTCACATCATACAAGTATATACATACAGTAAAAACTTTATAAATTAATAATATTGAGATTTATGTATTTTACTAATTTATAGAATTATAAATTTACAAAAAAAAATCCCTCAAAAGAATTCTATTTTTTTTTAAGATATATATATTTTAAAATAAATAAAAATATTTAACTGTAGTGTATATACATTTATATTAGTTTTATTATATTATTTGTTGTATATAAAATATGTCTGTAGATTTAAATGTGGTTTTAGCTATAATTTAACCAAACATTATCAGTATATTGACTATTAAAAATATATAAAGATAATTTGTAAAAGTAAAACGAACAATATAATTATTAGTTTGTATTTATATAAATGTGTATAAATATAATTATTAATTTATAATTTTAGTGAGACTACATATTCAAAAATTAATATCTTTTTGTCATATTTTGAATCGGGTCAACTTAGGACAAGAAAAAATTATTAATTCATAGTATTTATTAATTTATCCAATATTAATTTATAGAATTTGTGATGTATATTTTATACATAATGCTTATCAATCTCGAATCTCTATATAGCGTGAAATCCACGATGGAACTGAATTTGTTCGATTCCATAATTGTTTGAGGGGACAAGACACAGAAATGGGAATAATATTCACCTGGCTGTTATCCTGTAATGCCTGTAATATAGAGTTATTAGTTTGCATCCTCAGTTAGATATATAAGTCTCCGTTAGAAGAATCAGTTTCATATCATTTGCAGCTTGTTACGACAATGTCACGACCAATATCCCTTGATGGTAAAATAAATAGATATAACTTTTTAAAAGCAGTTGGTTTCATAGTCTCTTTTTATCATCAGTTCCAAGTTTTTTTTCCTACTTTTCACAGAAATGATGGCAGCGTTAAAAGAAAAAAACAAAACATGTCACTTCTGGAAGATAGAAAATTTCTCTTTAGTCAAAAAACACATCAAATTGGTTGAATCCTCTGTTTTTTATTTTGGTGGTTACAGATGGTGAGTTCTGTTGTTACCTTCTTATGCTTAATACAACAAAAAAAAGAACACGTTATCTTTCCTCCATATTTCTTGACTTGGTATGAAAACAGGAAACTCATGGTGCTCCCATCTGGGTATGAGGGTAGTCTTTCTGGTAATGTCGCCTTGGTCTTACAAAGGCAAGCTCCCTCAATAGGTGTTTATCATACACTTGAGTTATTTGTCGTTAATCAACTATCGCAAATATGGCATTCATCAGGTACATTTCCCATATATTATTTGCTAAGTAATTTACAACATGTTCTCTCTAAAATTATTTTTACAAAAAATAATGACATAGCAAGTGAGATTGATAATATGGCTTATAGTTAAATATGACATGAACAATATATTTATTGCTGATATATATTTTGGTAAACTTTATAGAATATAACAATAACATATATATTACATTTAATGTTGATTTATATTTTTGGTAAACTTCTTAAAATATGGTAATAAATAAATCAAATCAAACCATCTCTAAAAATAAATATATTGAAATATGCATTATAAATTTTGAAATGTTATTTAATTTTACTTTTATAATTATACAATTTTTATTACTAATATTTTCAAATCTTTTACATATCTTTTTTAAAAATTAATAAATTTTAATCATAATATCATTAGTTTCTTTTAGATATCGACAAATTATATAAATATTGTTTAGTTAGAATTTTTAATAACTATACAATTTTATATGAATTTTTCTTAGTAATTTTATACAAGTTTATCTAATACAATTAACCAAAATAAATAGATAAATAATTTCTAAGATTTCAATTTAAAATATATTACATATATATTATTAAATATAATTTTAAATAAAAATATTTTTTCTTAATTTGTGCTTAATTAAATCAAATTTATATTAAATATTAGTTAACATAATAAAATATATAAAATTAATAAATTTTATTTTAAATATAATTTAACTTTTACAAATTTTATCACTGCACATGGTGCAAGAAAACACCTACTTGTCTATACATCTATATACCTATATATCTATCTATCTGTTTGTCTATATATTTTGGTTGATGTTAATATGTTTTGTTTGCAGGAAACATTGTCTTACCAGCAGAGCAGGACTGGACTTGGGATCCAAATTTGATGTCTCATGTCAATAGCGAGTACCTAGGTCTGCTTGTTGGAGATTGTTGTATCTTTGGTGTCAGGTTTTATGGGTTTCAACCTGCTGCTTCCGGAACAGCTGAATGTTTTAGCGTGATTGAGAAACCTCTCAATCACAAAGTCACTTGGATGATGAACAGGTTCTCGTCTTTTGAGCCTGAAAAAGCTCATCATTCTAATGAATTCATCGTTGGAAACCGGAAATGGTGATGACCAATGCCTTATTTTCTCAAACTTTCTTACACACCTTCCTTGTTATAAATTTGTGTGTGTTTGCTCAGGAGAATTCAAGTGCACCCAAGAGGCTTTAATGAGGGAAAAGACAAATCACTTTCTGTGTATCTAGTTGGAGGAGGGCTTATCAACAATGTGCCGGAAGTGGCAAACACTTACGCCATGTTTAAGCTGCGTGTATTGGATCAAGTTAACCGCAATCATTTTGAGAAAGCTTGTATGTTGGAAATATATGATTCTTTTTCTTTTTTTTTTCAGACTTGACAAAAGAAAGTGTGGTAAAACATTTTTCACTTTTCCTTTTTTTTGTAGTTTTGGGTTGGCTTGGTGAAAATCCTGTTGTCATTCAAGGCTTTCCAGAATTTATGCCTCTGTCCAAACTTGGTGAACCTTATTTGGTGAACGATAAGTTATATGTGGGAGTTGAATTTGAATTCATCTCTGTGACAAATTATTGTTAGCTTTATAAGAAGACATCACCACGTGCAAGAACAAGACCTGACCCCTCAAGTATGCTTGGATTGTCTTTTCTTTTCTTTTCTTTGCTGTGTGAAAAAGGGAGCACTGCTCTTGTCTCATACATGACTCCCTTAGTTGTGTTTTCCTGTATTCAAGTTTGTAAGAACTTATGATTTCTTACATTATTATGTAAGATATGTGTGGACAAAGACGAATAAAGAAATAAAGACAGATAGATCTGTCAAATGTGTATAAGTATTGTTTGTTTACAGTTATATCATATTGAGAAAGCATGTATTTATATTTCTTGAGAGAATCTTTAGTAGTCTTTTTGTTAAAGAATATGGGTTTCCAATCTAAAACCAATTGGTGATAAGTGGATTTGGTCAATCTGTCATATATATACTAGTTGATATCCCTTCTAACTTCTAATATGAAATACTTTATATCTAATATATGATAGATGTGCCAATACACTTATCACCAATTGGTTTTATGGTGGAAGTCCATCTACCTTAACACTTCTGACTTCTCCATTTCTTGTTTTTATCTTTCTTCTTGTTCTTGTATAACATTGATCGATCATGGGTGCAACAACAAAAATGATGGTGGTCAACTCTATGGTTTTCAGCTTAGTGATCAGCGGTGATTGGATCTCTGCTCCGTCCTCTAAGAGTTTTCTTTGCAGCAACAAACAGCAAAATGCCAAATATCAAGTTAATGAACCACACACCCAGAAGGAATTTTGAATCATCAAGCATAATGAGAAGATAGTTTGCTTGTAAGCAGAGGGACTCGTGAGACTTTATCTATCTTATTAAAACAAAAACTTTTAGGTAAAATTTTAAGTTAGATCTCACATTATTAATATAATATTATATGTTTAATTACGATATGATATACAATATTCACTGTATTTATTCTTTAGGAAAAGTTACAGATATTTCGGGATCTTATAATTAATAAGAAGATAATTATACTTCACGTTTAAGAAGTTAGTCATATATCCGCATTCAATTATTAAATAACATTTAATTTAGATATATACCTTCTTATTCTTTAGGAACATTCCCAGTATATGTTTTTTTTAAACAGAAAATCTTGGTTACAATTAAAATTTTTGATTTGTTATTTATAAAAAACAATTTTAATTTTTAACAAATAATGCTTATGTTTACTTCAAAAAAAATTATAAATAAGAATCAATATAAATTTACTTGGATACAAAAAATGTTTACTTAAAAGTAAAATACTAAAATTTAATTAATATTTATAATATTTGGTTATATTATTACAAACTATACTTGATGTTTTTATAGTTAAATTTTTTTTGGGTTATTCTATGAGGCGTACAAAATAATTATCAAATAAAAAAGAAATTGAAAAAATATTTGATCATTTTTATTATAACATATTAACATAAAAATTAATCAACATGAAACAAATTAAAAAAAGATTAATTATACATAATTTCAGTTTTAAATCTTTTAAAATAAAAATAACCAATTATACTATTTTGATTTTCATATGAACGTAATTATTATAATATTGGATTTCATATCGGCTACTCATCGGCTCAAACGGTTAGTTTCAGATTTTAGCGATTTTTTACGGATTTTATCACACTTTAAAATAATAAATTCAATAAAATCAAAATCGGAACATATTGAATCACCGGGGTTACCAATTCGACCGTGGTTTAAATCAGGATTAAAAACGATGATTTGAATGTAAAATGTTTTAAATAGTCAAAATTCTTAGAGATAAATAAAATATTTATAACATTCTTAAGTGCGGGTCAAAATCATTGAAATTTAATAAAAATAAATTTATTTATTTTATAGAAATATTATATACAGCTATAAATATAATTATATTTTAAATATTTTTAAAATGTATAGTGGATCTGGATATGGATATCCAGACCTAAATTTCACTATCCAGATCCGTAAAATCACTATATGATCTGGACCCCCAGATATCCGTTTATTCGGAGCGGATCGAAACGTACTTGGACCGTATAACGGATAGCAGATATTAAATCTTTGGTCCTCTCAACTAATCACCAAAACACAAACAGTTAAGCTTAATTTTTAATTTTACATTTCGAACAAACGTACATAAAATCAGATATATATTGAACAAAGAGGTATCTTTGAAATTATTTGTAGCGGCGTAAATAAAATCAGATGGTCTCTAGCATTAGAACGTTATAGTACAGCACCAGTCGCCACATGTATACCTTTATCAATGAAAGCAAACCCACATATGTTCAGAATATGTTCACTACTTTTGTTGCACATCTTTTCCAACAACTAGCGAGTTTTGAACATCACATAGGTTAGACTTTATACATCATTTGCTACCAATCATCACTAATGATTTTTATTTATTTAACAAATGTTAATTTTACCACATTATCTTCCCTATAAAGTAAACCATTCTTCACTATTACCATAGCTTGAAGGTTTCTTTATAAAGGTTTCAATCTCTTAAGCATCACAATAAATAAAGGGAAACGTATATCCAAAGCTTGGTCTCTAGGGAGTGAGCTGAACCATTCAAATGGGGACCCCTCTTTACAGGTCTCCAAGTCCAAAAATTGTTAGATGTTTATATGCATTTTATATTTATGACATAAAAATTGTTAAAAGTAAAATAAAATGTATAATTTATCAAAAATATTTTTGTTTATAAGAATAGTTTGAAAAGATTGGATGATTTTATATTTTTATATTTTAATAAATTTTAACCTGTGAAATAAATAACTATTAAAATAATAATTTTAGTTTATAATTTTACAAAAACGAATTGTAAATACTTTTGTTTGAAATAGGGGTGTTCAGTTCGGATTTCGGTTCGGTTTCAGTTCGTTTTTTCGGTTTTTTGGTATTTCGGTTTATAAAGAATAACTACAATATTATAATCACATCTACTTTGGTTTGGTTCGGTTTATCTACCATCGGTTAAAAAATAGCTACCATATTAAATACATTTATATTTTATAACATTTTGTAAATTTTACTTAATATATATCAACTTTATTAAAACATAATGATATTTCAGTTTAAAACGTAACATTTTTTCCTAATGGAACCTGATCGCCTTTTTGAATGTCTTCCAAGCAATCTTCGACCATCAGAAAAGCTTAGAAAACGCTATTTTCACAGTCCCAACAGTCATCCCCCCAAGGGTTCTACCTTTGCTTCATGATCTGGCCCAACAAATGGTTCAAGCTGGTCATCAGCAACAACTTTTCAAAACTTACAGGTCCAACTTCTGTTCAAGATGATCCTCTGGTTTCCACCTTAATGGCTGTTGATAATATATTTTAGATTTTCAACAATGAGTTTGGAATATATGCTAGATTACTAATCAACAATATTACAAGAACTGTAAATAAAAATTGAGACTGATCTCAAACGTTATAGACCAAAAGGTATTACATGTTTTCAAACTAATTATACTTTGTGCATAAAAGTTAATAACAGAAAAATACCAGAGAAAAATCGATCAAGAGCAAATTGATGAGTTTTATTATAGACCACCAACTCACGTGAAAATTGGAGGATGAAATATTTGAAGTCTCGAAACTTATGTCCATCCAAATGATATGAACAATAGAGCCGTATACGCCGATATTTTTTCGTTTATTCAGTTTAAAAATGAAAGAATGTTTTAATAAAAAACTAATCAAATATTGTAGAAAATATACATAATGCAAGGAGTAGATCTGTGAAATCCAACGCAAAAAAAAAAGAGAGTTTGTGATACGCTTCCTTCTGTGAAAACGTAAACACAATAAAATAAAAACTACAAACAAATATTATATGACATTCTCATCTTAAAACTTCTCCAATTTTGACAGTTGTATTTAATGGTGAGGATTATTCCCTTTAATGAATTTTTTTATATTTTTTAAAATTACCCTTAATGATATGAACAAATTTTTATTTTTATTGATGACTATATAGTCTTTTGGTTTTTGGGCCTTAAAAAAATATAATAATTGATTTTATTAATGGGCTAAATTCACCTTCTAATTATTTATGATTTTTTTTCAAAAATAAACATATCAGTCTTAATTGGCAGGTTGATCCCTCCACGGAATAGGTAGATCGATTTGAAAAATTTAAGTTGCGGGTGCGAGTCAAATGTATTTTAGGGGGAATTGATGCGGGTTGTTCTAATTTCAATTGCGGATACCCGGTAATCTGCAAAAATATAATTTTTTAAGTTTATTTTTCAAAAATATAAATAATTCCGGTAAAAATAATTATATTGTTTAAGTATTCAAATTTTAATTAAAAAATACTATTTAATATTATTTTTTAAAATAAAATTAAAATAATTTTTTATTATTTAATAATTATCCACGAGTCTTGTAGATTACCAGCAAAATTAAGTGGGACAAATGCGGATAAAATATATTTTCTTTGCAGGTCGGACGGGACGAGTTTGACCTCTTACTCAGCACTAAGCGTAGTTAATTGATATTATTTTTCCAGAATAAAACTACACAATCGCATATAATACATTTATATAGATATTGATGATAACAATAAATTAAAATTTGCATTATTTTTTTAAGTTATATTATATAGTGACATTTATATCATCAAAACAACAAATTCTGTAGATAAAACAATAAAAATGATACCTTCACTTTTATGTGCTGATCAAAAATCTAGTAATTATTTATACGAGAAAACCAAACCACTAGCTTCAGACAATTAGAGAGCATCAAAACCTGGAAAAATAGTAAAAGCATTAATTAAGAATATATAAAGGTCAAGAAAAAAGCTTACACAAACAACATGAAATCAAAATCTTAACAGAAAAAATATTAGATAAATAAAACGACACAAACGCAATATGAAAATATTAAAACTGAGATTGATGTAGAGTTCCCCAAGAAAAAAACAACAACACATAATATCCAAAGCTATTTTGCTATATTATTTTTTTAGTTTGTTTAGTATTAAATAAAATTATTTTTAAAGTAAAACCAAACTAATATATTATGATATATAATATCCGTATATAAATTAAAAAAATAATATTTTCAAGATAGATAAAATATAGAATATAAATTTTTTAAAATTATCCAACAAATAAATTTGATAAAAAAATCTTTGAAATCAACTAATTAACAAAAATAAAACATAAATACAAAATATAAAAGCAAACAAAATTTACAAAACACAAACGGCGTGTAGCGCGGTAAAAAATCTAGTTAGTTTAATAAAAAATAATTGAGGTCCAAAGAAAGTCAATTAAATTTTCATTTTGAATATGACAATAAACTGTTAGATGTATACTGTACTATAACCTTGTATTCTTTATCCTTCTATTAACGAATTTAACGCAGGAAGTCTTCTAGACAATAAATTTATTATATGTTCAGAAGACTTACCTTGAAATTTTAAAGTGCATTATTTGTTAGAAAACATTTCAATAAGTCATCCAAACCCTACAATCAAGTAACTAACTAAATCTCAAAAAACTTCATTAAAGCTAAATCCAACTTATAAAGTGCTTAATATACCTAAAATTAAACTCATATATATCAAATTTAAATATTTTAAAAATATTAAGATTCCAAAATCTAACAAATAATTCAATTTGTTGAAAGCAATTAAATTTTATTAAATTTAAACTTTATATCACTTACGAATTTCTATAATTAGATGATTATGATTTTTTCCAATCAAAATATTTTTTATAAAATTTATAAATTATTTATGAACTAATACACTTGAAGACTTTTCTTGGAAGACTTATGGAAGACATATTGGAAAACTTAATTTTAGACGGGAAACATAAATTCTTTTAAAATTTTAAACAGGAAGCTGTTGTTAAGTCATCCAGTAAGTTTTCTAGTGCATTATATCTTCGAAAATTTAAGTCTTCCAAAACCCCAAAATCAAATATATAACTAAATCACATATAAAAAATTATTAAGTTTAAAATATACGTATAAAATGTTTAATATACATAAAAATAAACAAATATATGTCAAATTTAGTTTAAAAAAAATAAGATTCCACAATCTAACCCTAAACTCACATACAATACTATAACATAGTAACCAAATCCTAAACAAAAAATATCATGACTTACTTACATTCACTCATCTATGTTGCAAACAATTCAGTTTTATTAAATCTAAATTTCTATCACTTACAAATGTTTATAATTAGATGATTATGATTTTCCCCTATCAATATTTTTTTTAAAGAAATTCATAAATTATTTTAAGAACTAATATACTAGAAGATTTTTCCTGTAAGACTTATTGGAAGACTTAATTTTAGGCGGAAAACCTAAATTCTTCTAAAGTTTTAAGCGGGAAATGGTAGTTAAGTCCTTTAGTGCATTATATCTTCAAAAAATTAAGTCTTCAAAAACCCCAAAATCAAATATATAACTAAATCTCATACAAAAACTTTACTAAACTTGAAATAAATTTATAAAATGTTGAAACACTACTAGAAAACAAGACATATTCTGACGGAGACTCCGACAAACAACGAAATCGTCGGACGAAAGCGATGATTTTCCGACGACATACCGACAAACACCAAAAACTTGACGAATTTCCGACGAACCAATGCTCGTCGGAAACTTCCGACGACTGCCCGTTGTAGTCATCGGAAGTTCGTCGGTATATACTGAGAAAATTTTGACGACATTTTTGACCGTTGCCGACAAGAATATGACCGTTTTATAGCCGTTTGATATTTAAAAAAAAAAACCAACGGAATTCCGACGAAGTTGAAAATTTTCATCGGAATACCGTCGGATTGCCGTAAGCAATTTTCTATAATACAACCTCTTCTCATTCACCTCATTCACTCGTCACTCTCTCTTTACTCATTATAAATCCGAAAGAAAAATGTCTTCTGGAAATTATTTTCGTTCTTGGATAGATAAACCTCATATGGATCCGAACACCAAAATGCTTACGGATGAATATTTGGAAGGTATTGGAGAGAGTTTTTGCATGCGACGAGAGTTTTTGTTTCTTTCTATACTCGTCCCCGGGCCAGAGCATCCTAAGAGATCATTAGATATGTTTCTTCAGCCACTGATACATGATTTGCAACAATTATGGGCACAAGGTGCTGATACATACGATGTTTCGTGCAAAGAAAACTTTCAGATGCGGACAATACTTATGTGGACAATAAATGATTTTTCCGCATATGAAATGTTATCTGGATGGAAAACACATGGGAGGCTATCATGTCCATATTGCCAAGATAGCACACATGCTTTCCAACTGAAGCACGAAAGGAAAACGTGTTGCTTTGACTGTCACATGAGATTTCTACCACCCAGGCATCCATATCGTAGGAGTAAGGCTTTGTTTACAAAGAACAACGTCTCTGGCAGTCCTCCTGAAGAAGTTAGTGGAGAAGATTTGTTGAAACAGTTAAGGGATTTTGGTGCAGAAATGACGCCAGACGTTGGTGGACATGAAAATATTCAACTCGACGCTTTCGGGCAACTACACAATTGGCACAAAAAGAGTATCTTTTGGGATCTGCCATACTGGAAGGATCATCTGTTGCGGCATAATTTGGATGTCATGCATATCGAGAAGAACTTTTCGACAATTTGATGAACACAATCCTAAACATCACAGGTAAGACGAAGAATAATTTGAACTCACGACTGGATCTACTCGATATTTGTTATCGTCCTGAACTTCACGTTGATGAGAACGGAGTGGCTCCTTTTCCCATATACCGTCTGGATGCAGCTGCAAAAGAGCAGTTCTTTTATTGGATTACAGATAGAGTGGCATTTCCAGACGGTTATACATATTGATAGAAGCGAAAGAAAGTTTACAGGGTTAAAGAGTCATGATTGTCATGTAATGATGCAGTGCCTCCTTCCGTTTTGTCTTTCAGCATTATTCCCACGAAATGTTCATGAAACAATTGCAGGTATCATATTTTTAATTTTTTTAAATTGATTAACATATTTATTTATTATGTTTATTTAAGCAGTTATGCAATTTTTTACATATATGTATATACATGGATTAGTGTTTTCTTCCGCGATTTATGTAGTAGATCAGTCACTGCAGAGGGTATTAGGAATTTGAAGGCTAATACCCATCATCATGTGCAACCTCGAGAAGATATTTCCTCCAACATTTTTTGATGTTATGGAACATCTTGTTATTCATCTCGTAAGAGAATTGGAGCTTGGTGGTCCTGTGAATTACCGATGGATGTATCTTTTTGAGCGTTTCATGCATCATCTGAAGAAGAAGATCAAGAATTTGAGCAGAGTGGAAGGATCTATTATCGCACAGGTGATCAATGAAAAAAGTGCAAACTTTGCTGAAAGATATTTTCCAGGAGAAGTGCAGACTAAAAATCGCCGACCTAGTCGGCATGATGATAAAGGGGAAATTGCAACGTATTATGTTAGTGTTCCCACCATCTTCAAGGAAATTGGATGACTTAGTGGAGAATCCACAAAGCAGAGACTTACAGAGACATAGCACGTTCATTTGAACACATATTTGCTCACCAGCTGTAAAGATGTTCTACAATATGAGAGGTATATATTTAATTTCATTTAAATTGTCAAAATATTGAATAACTTTTATTTTCAGATTATTTATATCATTTTGGTATATATAGTGTTTATATGGCAGAGTTTCGCTTGACTTACAGAAATGCCACAGAAGAGGAGCTTCAACACCTCAGACATAATGAATTTACTGGATGGTTACTTAATTATGTGAGCAGGGTGGAAGGATCTATTATCGCACATGTGATCAATGAAAAAAGTGCAAACTTTGCTGAAAGATATTTTCCAGGAGAAGTACAGACTAAAAATCGCCGACCTAGTCGGCATGATGATAGAGGGGAAATGAAAACGTATTATGTTAGTGTTCCCACCATCTTCAAGGAAATTGGATGACTTAGAGGAGAATCCACAAAGCGGATACTTACTGACACAGAGCACGTTCATTTGCACACATATTTGCTCACCAGCTGTGAAGATGTTCTACAATATGAGAGGTATATATTTAATTTCATTTAAATTGTCAAAATATTGAATAACTTTTATTTTCAGATTATTAATATCATTTTGGTATATATAGTGTTTATATGGCAGAGTTTTGCTTGAATTACAGAAATGCCACATAAGAGAAGCTTCAAAACCTCAGACATAATGGATTTTCTAGATGGTTACTTAATTATGTGAGAAGGGTGGAAGGATGTATTATCGCACAGGTGATCAATGAAAAAAGTGCAAACTTTGCTGAATGATATTTTCCAGGAGAAGTACAGACTAAAAATCGCCGACCTAGTCGGCATGATGATAGAGGGGAAATGACAACGTATTATGTTAGTGTTCCCACCATCTTCAAGGAAATTGGATGACTTAGTGGAGAATCCACAAAGCGGAGACTTACTAAGACAGAGCACGCTCATTTGCACACATATTTGCTCACAGCTGTGAAGATGTTCTACAATATGAGAGGTATATATTTTATTTCATTTAAATTGTCAAAATATTGAATAACTTTTATTTTTAAATTATTAATATCATTTTGGTATATATAGTGTTTATATGGCAGAGTTTCGCTTGACTTACAGAAAGGCCACAGAAGAGGAGCTTCAACACCTCAGACATAATGGATTTGCTGGATGGTTACTTAATTATGTGAGCAGGGTGGAAGGATATATTATCGCACATGTGATCAATGAAAAAAGTGCAAACTTTGCTGAAAGATATTTTCCAGGAGAAGTACAGACTAAAAATTGCCGACCTAGTCGGCATGATGATAGAGGGGAAATGAAAACGTATTATGTTAGTGTTCCCACCATCTTCAAGGAAATTGGATGACTTAGTGTAGAATCCACAAAGCAGAGACTTACAGAGACAGAGCACGTTCATTTGCACACATATTTGCTCACCAGCTGTGAAGATGTTCTACAATATGAGAGGTATATATTTAATTTCATTTAAATTGTCAATATTGAATAACTTTTATATTCAGATTATTAATATCATTTTGGTATATATAGTGTTTATATGGCAGAGTTTCTCTTGACTTACAGAAATACCACATAAGAGGAGCTTCAACACCTCAGACATAATGGATTTTCTGGATGGTTACTTAATTATGTGAGCAGGGTGGAAGGATCTATTATCGCATAGGTGATCAATGAAAAAAGTGCAAACTTTGCTGAAAGATATTTTCCAGGAGAAGTACAGACTAAAAATAGCCGACCTAGTCGGCATGATGATAGAGGGAAAATGACAACGTATTATGTTAGTGTTCCCACCATCTTCAAGGAAATTGGATGACTTAGTGGAGAATCCACAAAGCGGAGACTTACTGAGACAGAGCACGCTCATTTGCACACATATTTGCTAACCAGCTGTGAAGATGTTCTACAATATGAGAGGTATATATTTTATTTCATTTAAATTGTCAAAATATTGAATAACTTTTATTTTCAAATTATTAATATCATTTGGGTATATATATAGTGTTTATATGGCAGAGTTTCGCTTGACTTACAGAAAGGCCACAGAAGAGGAGCTTCAACACCTCAGACATAATGGATTTGCTGGATGGTTACTTAATTATGTGAGCATGGTGGAAGGATATATTATCGCACATGTGATCAATGAAAAAAGTGCAAACTTTGCTGAAAGATATTTTCCGGGAGAAGTAAAGACTAAAAATCGCCGACCTAGTCGGCATGATGATAGAGGGGAAATGAAAACATATTATGTTAGTGTTCCCCCCATCTTCAAGAAAATTGGATGACTTAGTGTAGAATCCACAAAGCAGAGACTTACAGAGACATAGTACGTTCATTTGCACACATATTTGCTCACCAGCTGTAAAGATGTTCTACAATATGAGAGGTATATATTTAATTTCATTTAAATTGTTAAAATATTGAGTAACTTTTATTTTCAGATTATTAATATCATTTTGGTATATATAGTGTTTATATGGCAAAGTTTCTCTTGACTTACAGAAATGCCACAGAAGAGGAGCTTCAACACCTCAGACATAATGGATTTTCTGGATGGTTACTTAATTATGTGAGCAGGGTGGAAGGATCTATTATCGCATAGGTGATCAATGAAAAAAGTGCAAACTTTGCTGAAAGATATTTTCCAGGAGAAGTACATACTAAAAATCGCTGACCTAGTCGGCATGATGATAGAGGGAAAATGACAACGTATTATGTTAGTGTTCCCACCATCTTCAAGGAAATTGGATGACTTAGTGGAGAATCCACAAAGCGGAGACTTACTGAGACAGAGCACACTCATTTGCACACATATTTGCTCACCAGCTGTGAAGATGTTCTACAATATGAGAGGTATATATTTAATTTCATNAATTTCATTTAAATTGACAAAATATTGAATAACTTTTATTTTCAGATTATTAATATCATTTTGGTATAAATAGTGTTTATATGGCAGATTTTCGCTTGACTTACAGAAATGCCACAGAAGAGGAGCTTCAACACCTCAGACATAATGGATTTTCTGGATGGTTACTTAATTATGTGAGCAGGGTGGAAGGATCTATTATTGCATAGGTGATCAAGGAAAAAAGTGCAAACTTTGCTGAAAGATATTTTCCAGGAGAAGTACAGACTAAAAATAGCCGACCTAGTCGGCATGATGATAGAGGGAAAATGACAACGTATTATGTTAGTGTTCCCACCATCTTCAAGGAAATTGGATGACTTAGTGGAGAATCCACAAAGCGGAGACTTACTGAGACAGAGCACGCTCATTAGCACACATATTTGCTAACCAGCTGTGAAGATGTTCTATAATATGAGAGGTATATATTTTATTTCATTTAAATTGTCAAAATATTGAATAACTTTTATTTTCAAATTATTAATATCATTTTGGTATATATATAGTGTTTATATGGCAGAGTTTCGCTTGACTTACAGAAAGGCCACAAAAGAGGAGCTTCAACACCTCAGACATAATGGATTTGCTGGATGGTTACTTAATTATGTGA